>JAQFYT010002870.1:0-11892 GCA_034694925.1 Ceratophysella denticulata
GTACTCAGTGTCGCTATTGCTCGAGTATGCAACAAACATAAACAAAGGGTGTCCGTGACTTTTGGAACAGGCGGTAGAATAAACCATTATCAATATTAATTGCCCGGAGAACTGTTCGTGTGACGCGGGCTTCGGTAAGGTTTTCAAACTCTCTGTCCAGATTTACCTTATACAGTAGGTGGTAGTATGGATGTGGGCTAAACTAGACTTCGCTCTTGTGCGGATTCCAAATGTTTATTTATATTTCTAATTAAATTATCTCGAACGTAATGTAGATTTACGTGTACTGTATAAATGAAGAGAAAAATTAATTGGTAAGGGTTAAGGGTGTAAAATACGCTACTTGACTCAATATTGGCTTTTGCCTGGTAAACTCAAGAGCGGAATGCCCATGGTTCCATTCTTAACTTCTACTTAGCATTGAGTGGCGTCTTTTGTATGCCTGAAACGGAACAGAGGAATTGTCAGTTTTTGTTTTGTTAATTAGCATCCGTTGGAGTAAAGGGTTTAATTCAAATGAGTTAAGTAGAAGTCAATAATAAAGTGCACCTCGTCGGCTGCTTTGCGGAGTCGAACGGAATTCCTAGGTCCTGTGTTGCTTACCAATTTGAACAAAAAACTGTTGGGGTCACCGAGGAGGTGCGAGGGCTCATCGAAATCCTATAGCAAGTAGTAGGCGGTATCGGCAAACAGACTTCGAGATGGTTGCTTGATGTGTTTCCTGACACTGAGTTTTTATCGTTCCCTCACCCCACTACCCACGTTCAACTTCTGACCACAATGCACTAACCTGTAATGGTCACATTTCGGCATCTGAGATGAGAAGCCTAACCTAACCTAACTAGGATTTATAAACTTGCGGGCGTTTCGGAAAACCTAACCTTACCTTATTAAAACCTGTGAATACAGGCAAGTAAAACCCACCGACATAACACACAACCAAACAGACGCACATGTACGAAAAACCCTCTCAAAGTCTGTCTGCCAATGCCGTCTCTAGTATAGCAAGTACTCAGGCTACGTGACTCTTTCTGCATTTCTCCATGGGTCATAGAGACTTGGGAAGAACTTACTTTAATTTGTCCTGAGTCCAGTACGAGAATCTTGTCGGAGTCCATGACCGTGTCCAGTCGATGAGCGATGGTGAGAATGGTCGAGTTCTGGAATCGTTCTCGAAGAGTTTCTTGGATTATAGCGTCCGTTCTGGAAAGAAGAAGGAGTACAGAGGGATGCACAAACACTTCCCTCTAAGACATAATTCTCACCTTGTGTCAATGTTGGCCGTGGCTTCATCCAAAATTAAAATCCTGCTCTTCCGCACAATTGTACGAGCCAAGCAAATCAGCTGCTTCTCTCCGTGACTAAAATTGGCCCCACCTTCCGAAACCTAGCCACACGAAGGTTCAAACAAATAAATAATATAGTGCTTCCGGTCACAAATTAGTATTTAGTTCAAATTCAGAATCGCTAATTCAATGGTTAGTCGATTCTGTTTTTGTTCACTCATCCTTGTTGTCATATTGATATCATATGATCCAGTATTTATTCCATTGTATTTCACACTCATGATGAGATGCAAATTCTGCGCTGGGCTCTGGTGGATCCGTGCTTGGAGTTGGACAGCCTGGAGCACTTTCCAGAGCTCAGTGTCGTCGTACTCCCCAAAAGGGTCGAGGTTGTGGCGCAGAGAACCCGAGAAGAGGATCGGATTCTGCGGAATTATCCCGAGGTTGGAGCGGAGGTCGTGGAGTCCCATTTTGGAGATGTCCAGGTTGCTGATGTGAACTCTGCCCAGGACAGGCTCCACGATTCGGAACAAACTCGCCACCAGGCTCGACTTCCCCGCTCCTGTTCTCCCCACCACCCCAACCTGACTCGCAAATGAACAACTCAAAGTGGGAATTCTGTAAGAACTCAGGAAACCGGTATTCCTCTATCCGAAAAGCAGGTTTTGACCTAATAGTACCTTTTCACCTGCTCCGATTCGGAGGTTGATATCTCGAAGGACTTGGACTCCATTTTCGTAGGCCACCGCCATCTCGTCAATCCGGATTTCTCCGTGAACAATCCAGTCTGAGTTCAATCTGGAACCTGGAATTCACAAGCCCTTCATGTTTACAACAATGTATCGAGTAGTCCTCTAACGTCGAGAGTTGGAATGGGAGGTGGACTAAAACTCAAACAAGGATTGGGCATTGGATCCTTTACTCCATTTCGTTGACTTACCTGGTATTCGGAGTGGCGCTTCTGGCTTCACATTGGAGTACTCCAGGACCCTTTCCACGCAGACCATCTGGTTGTTGATTTCTGTCCATACGTTCGTGCAGAGTCTGACGTTGAGGGCCATCGTCACGGCGGAACTCAGTGCGAGACCAAACTGGGTTGGATCTGAAAGAATTCGGAGTAGACAATAAGTTGTTCTTTTGCTCTACTGGAAATAAATGACTAAATGAGTTGGGGTGCTGACTTGGAGGGAAAATGAAGGACAGGAGGAGGACACTGAGGACGTAGAATTCGGCCAGGAGCTCCACAGACACCTGGAACCACCTCGAGGCCGAAATGTATATAAAGAAGTTGGAGGTATGGATGTCCTGACTCCGGTTCAGTTGGTCCACGAATATTCCCTCTGCTCCGAATGCCCGAATGACCCCAATTCCTGTCAGCGTTGTTGAGAGCTGGGCAAGAACAGGACTCCGAGCTGTAAAGGTGGACAAACCGGAATATACAAACCAACTTGTTAGTATTGAGAATTGGTTACTGTTGACGAAAGAAGAAAGTACAGGCAGCTTCCAGGCGCTTGACTTGTGAGGACACCCTGACGTAAATCCGGAGGAGAGCATAGAGAAAAACGACGAGGACGGCGGACGGAAAGATCAGAGCGGGATTCATGAACACGATCACCACAATAGACCCTATCACCAGCAAGTAGTTCTGGACCAAACAGGGGAATTATTAAATACCTTGTTCCTCCTGATGTGGCCCTTTTGGCGTGACCAGAGCACTCAATGCCACATACCGTTGTCACGACGTAGAAAAGTTGAGGCAAGTACTCGTCCATGACACCCACGTCGTTCGAGAAACGGTTCAGAATCCGTCCAACAGAGTTCACCTCAAAGAACCGCATTGGGGCTCGCATGATGGCCGCAAAGAGCCTGTCATGCGACGCCACGGAGCATTTCACTAAGGTCCTGAACAGAGCCAGGGATCGAACTGTGGCAAATACGGCCAGGATGAGGATAAGGACTGCATACGTGAGCATATAGAACTCCGCCGAAACACTACCGTCAACTCCGCTCCTGTGCTTGGAACTATTGGCAGACGCAATGTCTATTCCTTGACTAGTCCTATATGCAGAGAGGGAATTTGAACATGCTGCCAAACGGATGGGGTAGGGACGCGGGAGTGAGTTACCAGTCCTGAAGCCAGATGTCGGAGCCACTGGAGATGACCTGGACAGAAAGGGTGAGTAGGGCGATGCAGAAGAGAAACTTCCCCGAATTCCCACCCCTGAGGTAGTAAGCATAGAGTTTCCAGGGAATCACGCCTTTGGCCCCAACTTCCTCCACTGCCTTCTGCTTCCCAAAAGTCCCGTAGCCGCCATTCCTATGTCTATCAAAACGGATATGTTACCCCATGTTTTGATACTGACCAGTAAATCGTAACAGCTTGTTGCCATACTATGTTGCATATTATGTAACAGTAGAATTTTAGGTATCAAATTTTTCTTAATTTAGGTTTGGTCAAATTTATCCTGCGTGCCCTTCGGGCACTTGAAGAAATAGGACCTAACCTTACCCGACTTAAGAAAAATCCTCTGCGCACGTTTAAGAGAACCTAACCTAGAACTATGCAACATAGTATAGCAACAATCTGTTACGATTTACTGGTTTCTTGTTTTGATATCCTCACTACCCCTCTGGGATACTCTCACCTACTTTTGAAGCTCAAGTCCAGGGGACCCTCCAAGAGCACCAGTTTCAAAAACCACGTCGTCCACTGTGGTCGGGAACTCGTGGTCGTCCCCTCTTTCGTTCTTCCCGCAGACGTGGGCGTAGGAGCCTCTGGCAACCACACTCCCGCTCTCCAGGCTTACCACTTCCGTGGCTTCCCTCAAGTGATGTGTCTGGTGAGTGACGAGAAGGACAAGTTTGTCCCGCAGGAGAGTAAGGATACACTTGTCCATCAAGTGCCGAGCCACACGGACGTCCACGGCGCTCAGTGGGTCGTCAAATAGAAGAATATCCGCACGAGAGTAGACGGCTCTGTAAATAATTAGGAATTGAGTCAAGCACGAAGATTGCAATCCTAGGCCAGTCATTTTGGCTCGACTTCAGTAAATTTGTTACCACTTTTGAAAAAAAATTCAGTATACAAGAGTTGTGACCCTCAGGACCCAAGAGTCTTTTTCCAACACAATAATGCACTATTGGTTTTCAATGCGTCTCACTCATTTAAATATATTTAGCGCCCTAGTGCGAGAAAGACAAGAAACCATGGCTGTATCGGATGCAGCAAAATTTTTGGGCCTGGGAACAATTATAAGTACTGCAAAAAAGACGGTGATACAGTTGTTGCATATCTGACCTTGCTAGACTAATCCTTGCCTTCTGTCCGCCGCTGAGGTTGATTCCTCTGTCCCCAACTAGCGTTTCGTCAGCATGTACGAGCGTGCCTAGGTCTTGAGCTAAGCAACAAGCCTCGATCACGGTCTCGTACCAGGACGGCTCGAACGACCGACCAAACAGGATATTTTCCTTCACGCTTCCAGCAAAGAGGCTAGGTTCTTGAGAGCAGTAGCCGACCGTCCCATTTACGGACACACTTCCACTTTCTGGACAAGCCTCAAGGAGGATTGCTTGGAGTAGTGTGCTCTGCAATGAGAACATAAATAATCAATGTCCTGTTGGACATATTTTAATATGGGCCCCCTTAGTGCATGCTCAACTTTTACCACGTTTTTTGTCTAATCCGGAGTAATTTTCAAGACTTGACCAATCAGAGCAATTATAAAATCTCTTTAATAGCATAATAATTAAACAGGACGCGACATTCTAGCTTGTTAGAAACTTCTTTAAAAGATCCCGGACTGAAGCGGACTAAATAATGAAGCGGACCGACCTTTCCACTGCCGACGGGGCCAATGATGCCGACCAGCTCCCCTGCCTTTGCGGAGAGGGAGACGTTGCTCAAGACTTGGGCTTCTCCCGTCGGCCAACTCACAGTCAAATCCGCCACGATGACCCCAAAAGCCTTCTCCCCCGCCCAGTTCTCCGTCTTCCGAGCCATCATCTTCTCTTCCAGCATCAGAATCCTCTGAAACAATTGTCACATTCACAACTCCCTAATTACTCACCCAAATCGCCTTCCCCAGTTCATAGAGCACATTAAAACTATGTCTGACTGAGAAGCCCACCTGTATTCTGGCTATACCAACAATCATCTCTGAGTAACCAGCGACCCCGGCAGGGAACGTGTAGCCAGACGATGAAGACACAATATTGTACATCGTCAGAGTCAGAAATACCTGAACAAAGCATATAGATTGATACTCAAACAATTCAATAGATACACAAGTAATTGCATGTTAGAATCCGAACCTCAATTCGCGCATTGGCCCAAATTTAAAAAAAAACGACTTTTAAATGTTAAAATTAATGTGAAAATTAGGCTGCGCTGGATTATCTCATACCTCAACCTTAGTCGAAGCTAGATGTTTCCGGCTCTGATCCTGATCCTAACATATATTTCTGGAGATGTTCCTGCTAATGCGTGCATACGGATACGTATACGGATACGTGCATATGGATATATTGTTCTAGTAATTCAAATTTCCCGCACCAGTTGCGGAGTAAGTGGAATGTCCATGAAGAAGTAGGTGAGAAAGGTAAGAAGAACACCCACTTCGGTCGAAGTCTCGAGTAAACTGAAGATGATTGCCTGAACGTGGCTCTTCTTCTGAACGGCATTCACTTCCACCCTACGACAAAACGACTTACTCCTTTCAACTCCACCGAGTGCTTGGTTAGAAATATACCCTGTATTTATTGAATGAAACCTCACGTGCGTGCCTGGGCCATCTTGTCCTTATAAGGATCCTCCCAAGTGCACATTTTTACGAGCAGCATTCCACTGAGTACTTCCGTCACTAGCCGAACTCGTCGGTCCGTCGCCTGTGCTACTTTCACTCGGAGCTTTCCCACTAACCTGCCGGAACTGGCTGTTAAGGTTATTGGAAACAAGAATATTACTGAACAGTACTTCCAGTACACTTTCAGCACTCAGATGTTCCATTTTCGGATCATTTTGTAAAATTTTACCTGATACAGGTAACATGAGGATGAGATAAGCAACTCCTGCGAGGCAGTAGGGACCAGTGTAATTCCACAGAATAGTGGTCATGACGAGGAGCTGAATGGGGGAGGTAAGGATGTTGGGCAACCAGTTCATGGACCTGTCGAACCGATTCACGTCATTCGAAATAACATTAGTCAAATGCCCCACTCCAGTCGCACTCAGTGAGGCTTGGCTCAAACGAAGAACCTGTACAAGGACGATGCCATTATTTGTAATCTGTTCATTCCAAACATATCATCTCCAAGGAACCCCAAGTATTTCAAACAAACAAACACCAAGCCTGATTATGTGGAAACAAAATTAAGCATATTACGTCTTTTAAAAAAATGGTATGCAGACGAAATGGCGTGGATGCGGATTCAGCCGAATCCACAATTCATAGCAGCCCAACTCACAGTTGCGACAGGTACCATTCATTTAACCATGACGAAACTGATGATAGCAAAATCAACTTCAGGAAATACTCCTCGTCCACGGAAAAGAGCACGCACGCTATACGCATAATCGAACTTTAGATTCGTTTTTGAAAGGTATTGTCTGTAACATAACCCTTGATTAGCAAAATGGAACCAGGTTGCTGTAAATAATAGGTTTAAATATGTAATTTCGTTTTTGACACTGTTTATATAGGCTTCTCGCGTTTCCCTCGGAAATGGAAACGAAACGGCGCTTCTCATTTCGTTTCCGTTCCCAAATTTTGGAAACGCTAAGCTGACGTTGCGTTTCCGTTTCTAGCAGGAAACGACACGGAAACGACACGAAACGGGAAACGGAAGCGGCAGCCCAATGAACCTGAATGAATTTTGACATAAACATTGTTGCATTAGATAGATCTAACCTACATGAAAACAACGCAAAAACCCCACATTCAATTTGAAGGTCACTAAGTGGGTCAAAGAACAGAACGGAACATCCCTCTTCTTGTTGTCTTCCCAACACTACACAGTAAGCTAAAAATCTTCAAAAACTGCAAACTATTAGCCGGATCAAAGATCTCCATACAAGATGACCTATCTGAGGAAGAAAGACAAGAGAGAAGCCGGAAACTTCCAGTATTCAAAAAATACAAGACCCAGAAGAAAAAAGTCGTCTTTCGCGGCAGCGACCTCTACGTTGATGGTAACTTAATTAATTGCTAGGACTTACATGTTTCGATATAAATATTACAAGCCAAAATGTAAACCGTACGTACAACAATTTGCTATACAAGATTTACTAAACAATATATACTACTACAATATACAAAATACAACTGATAATATATATATAAGCAAAACAACATACTGTATACTGTAAACTCTCCAAATTGATTAGGCTCCGTGCCATGTCAAATAAACTGTCTATTGATTGATATTGATAAGTGGGTCAAAGGAATTTCCAAAGGTCAAAGTTAACATATGATCTTATGTCAGCTCTATGAACGTGTTTGAATTTTGGAGTAAAAAATGCTATATTAAATAGCTCTGGCCTCCGTGAAAACAATGGAAAAAACTGCATTCGACTTTGTGGTCTGGAAGTGGGTCAAATGAATTTTACCACGCTTAAATACAGTTCCTGAAAGGTGAAAAGTGGTTTAATGACGGCAGTGACAGTAAGGTGAAGATACTGCACTCATAGAGAGGCAACTTGCAACTTGCCGTATCCTACAAGCCGGTATATCTTACAATTGGAGCCATATTTTTTTACCTTCGAGGATATATCTCATGTATAGAATTTTTGTTAATTGGAGTTAGCTTCGGTTAATTTCCTCCAAAGTGTCCTACGGGCATTTCGAGGAACTTAATCTCACCTAACTCCAATTACCAAAAATGCTCTGCGCACGTTCTCCTAACCTAACCTGATTTTGAATAGGTCGGAATGACCGCTCCGGTAAAAAATAGATGGCTCCTATTGTAAGATTTACTGTATCTTACTAGGGCAGCAGTAGGGACGAGCAGCCACAGGTCATAATGGGCCCAGCTCGTAGCAGCGACAACTTTGTGAATCATGTATTAACATTGAACCTATGGGGGCACTAAAAGTATTACATTTTTAGAGTTAGGTAACTAAGAGTTGTCGCGCTATTAGTTAGGCTGCTATGATTTGGGCTGCTTTGAATTGTCGTGCAACCAGATTGTCAGAGATTGAGCCAACGTACCTTGGCATATGTTAATGAGGTTAGGGAGACGCGGATACGCATGCCCATTGCCTGAAGACGGAAAGCCGAGTAGTGGTAGATTAAAGTGCTGAGGAAGGTGTTGGCAAAGAAGAGGGCGGAGAGTTCCCAAGTCCCCAGCCTAGAGCACTTTCCGCTCACGCACCCAATCAGAACACCCACCAATATCGGAATCGTCGTTCTGCAATCAACGAGTCAAACATTGTTACCAACTTCCATTCCTAAAGTGTGTGTAATTTTTTTACGTGGTCTGCGTAACCAAAGTACCCACATGTATTTCATGCTTTTATAAAACACTGGTCCTGGTAAGGATGGTGCTGATGGGAAGGCTTAATTTTTGCGTGATCTGGAATCAGGACTATCTTTCTGATTCCGCTTTGATTCCTAGATTAGGTAGTGGTAGGGAATCGAATTTTCGGTATAAAAAAATTCAAAGCTTGATTCAATGGTTCCTTCCAAAAAACAGATCACCCGAGACGCCGAGTATTGACATACTAGACTTTCCCCCGTTGTACCATCGGTTCATGGCTTCTACGGACTAATCCCATTCTACCTCTACCATATTTTCCACAAACCGAATCCTTTCCCACCGGTCGGTTTCCGCCATTTTATACCCTCTTAGTAAAAGTGATTAAATATGCGCGTGTTTAGTCCCTCTCGGCTGGCTGTGGGCCTGCGTTCGTTGGCCCAGGCCGGACACGCTCCACCCGGATTCATACAGAGAAGGTCTTTAACTGATGATAGGTATCTAAGACTGATTGATTACACATGCGTGTCTTTACCCTGTCTGCGCCCTGCGACTAGAGGCCTTTGCCGTAGGGTAGGTATGTAACTATAAATTAAAAATGCGGTTTTGACCTTTCATCCTAACCTGGGATAAGACGGGGTCAATTTAAGGTTTTACTGTTTAGCGGCTTATGTGCCTTTTATAGGGGTAATCAAGTCTAATTGTAATATAAAAACGCGGGGTCAAGTTTTTACCTTAACCTGGGATAAGACTGGGATTAATTTAAGGTTTTAATAATCGCGCCTTATGTCCCATTCGGCGAATTCGCTGGAGTATCCGAGTATGCAATAAAAGCGCGAGATCAGATTTTAATCGGGAATCATAGTGAGGGTAAATTTCAGGTGTATTTCATCCCATGAAAGTAAAATGGACTTAATTTGTAGTCTGGGCATTGACTATGACTATGAGGCACCCAATTGTACCTGAGCAGACACTGCTGGATGAGAACAAAACTCAGGATGAGAAAAAATTCTCCTCCAAATAATTTCCAGAGTACACGCTTAAGGCTAGGTCTTTCTTTTTCCAATTCATGCTTCTTAAGCTCTGACAGCCGTCGACCAAGATTTTGTGTCAAATGTTCTGGTGTGGGTCGATAAATATCTCCTTGTTTCAACTCCCGCCTCGCTCCCAACCATATCAGCGGCCATGTCCACCTAAACACAGAAATACGCGTTGGGGGAATTAGCGTTTAAGAACACACAAAACATCGTACAGTGTACTTTCGATATTGGAAGCATTTTAAGTTTTTTTGCAGGAGAAGATTCCAATTTTGCCAGCACCAATGTCACTGGTATTTAAGCCACCGGCGTTTACTGTAAATTACAGTAAAATATGTCTAAGTTTCTCGACATGCATGAGGTCCAAGATACGATGAACTGAGCAATAATTTTCCTCTCCTCCAAAGCCGGAGAAGTTATATACTAAGATTCTGTTATCAAATCTCGTCACGCATGAGATATGAGGGACGAATATTATCGATAATATAATGTTCTTCGAGACATACCAGGGTGTTTAGAATTAGGAGTGTACAATCTAAGTTTAAGTCAATTTGACTAATATAGCTAAAGACACTAACGTCTTTTTGAAGCAATGTTTTACTCACTATTTATTTATTTGGAAAATTCGGAAATTGGGCTCTTATTGGGATTGAATAACTATATGTATATACAAGTTAATCACGGTTCTTTTGTTGGAATAACTGTAACCCAAGCTTTCTCAGTTGGCTTACAAATGGGCATCGATTCAAGTCAATGAGATTGCTGTTAATAGAGAACAAAATTATGTCAGATCAATGAATCATAAATATATATTTATAAGCATATAAGATTGATAGGATCAACCTATGTATTTCCTGTTATGCAGAACTAAACATTTTGCAGGTAATTTTTTTATTACAATTCCAATGAATCAATGTCATTTCATTACGCATTTCAAAATCTTTATTCTTTATTGGAGGAAAATATGCTTCACAGCAGTTTGGGACTAGAACGAATGAAGACGAACTTATTTTATTCCCATACATTGGCGGTTTTAGGTAGGTACGTCCTGGGGGGACGGCAAATACATTTGAAACGCAGTAAAATAAAACTATTGATGCCGAGCTTTACAATATTTTTGATGGCCTTTTTAAATGAAAGCCGTGTAGCACAAAAAAGATCAAATTAGTGGAAATAAGTAGGTCTTACCAAAAGAAGAGCTTTGAGAGGAATGAAGCTTTCTGTACGGCTGAAGGGGGCTCTTGGTCTGAATGCTCTGATTGTCCATGCATTATTTCAAAATGCAGATCCTTTTAGGTTGTATTATTAATCCGAATTGCAGAGGTATTTACAGACAATAATGACAGAAAGGGTATATTCAGCCCGCAACCTTATCCTAAAAGATAAACTTAAAAGATAATGAAGTAAGGGCTCAGTTCGGCTTCTGCCAGCTCAATATGTTCCACGCAAAGTCCAACATTATATTCGGATTGAACCAAAACCAAGAATGTACATTCGGTCAAACCGGTTTCCGATTCCCACCCCAGCATGCCCCAAACACAATAGTAACAACATACACATTTTTTCGTATATGTACAACCACTATTTTCCACAATACAAGTTATTTAGATAGAATGAGTCCGAGTTGATACATTTACAAAAACTAACTACATTGTATCCAAGACAAGTTGAACAAATTGACTTGGGCAACCCGTAGTCTCCATAATATTCATATTCATATTCCAGGACCATAGCTTATGAGCATGGATTTCCGCACCATATCGTGTCCTCCCAAATAATGCGGGACGTCTTCCTGCTAATGTTACATGGTATTCATATTGTGATATTCATATCCATTGGTAATTGGTGTAACTTTAACATTATAAAACCAGAAGGCTCTACCGAGATACTTCATGCTCTCTTTCCGTGGGTCACTGATATATATTGACTTTACTAATAACATCAACAATTGAGGGGAAAATTATAAAAGTGTCAAATGTGGCAAAGATAAAAAATCTAGTGTAAAGACATTAGTTTTCAAAGCTATGTATGTATGTTTAAGGAGGGGTTGAGAAAGCCTATTAAAACTGATCCGAGAATCAGTGAGGACAATCTCCGCC
>JAQFYT010002871.1:0-11892 GCA_034694925.1 Ceratophysella denticulata
ATGTTTATAACGCCCGTTCAGGGCACAAACTACCTTCGCTTCAAGACACATACGGCCTAGGCCGGATATATAGGGCCTGGAAATACAAACGGCCTGTAACATAAACATACCAATATCAGTTATATGATAAAAATGTTTCATGTCTGACGAAGCTATCTGGAATATTGTTTTATTCTAATTGTTGGCTCATCTTACCTGTTTATGCACAAGACATTCCCAGTTAGACCTTTCGACAGCATGTTGATATTTAATTTCTGATAACCAACAAACCATATATGCATCTTATGGCATTTGCATTTGCTTGTTCATTGAAAGCACTTGAGCCCGTTCAAGTGCACTGATTCAATTTACAGGGATAAGTCCATTTAAATTAAAGTGAAAGTATTTTATGCTTATTGTTCGCCAATCTCACCCATCAATTGTTTCTCAGTCTGTACTTCGCGATGATTTAAAGTTAGTTGTAGTCCGTAGCACTGCTCTTCACGTTGTTTCAGTTTAGACCGCAGGGCTTGAAGCCAACCTAATTCCACATGGCACCATGCTTTTTTGTGTTGGCTTGGGTTTTGCAGAGACCAAATATCCTGAGAGACGGAAGGTGACGGGATGCCCCATCCGTTCTATAACAGATCATAGAACCATAGATCGTAACAGGTAAAGGAACTTAAGGGTATATCACCCGTATGTGAGGTATTATTAGCCTTTTCTGAAAGGATTTGGACAACTGGGGTCATTTTGGAAAGATCAAGAAAAGTGCAAAATATGTTAACTTTTTTGTTATGTAGAAATTCCACTCTAAAACAGATTGGCGGCCACTGACGTTTGAGTCAGGATCGGTATATTGAGTTTTGAGCGATCACAGATTTGTACAACTCATACAAACGCTTTCCAAAATGTCGTTCGGGTATTTCTGTACTACGGTTTAAGATTCAACCCCCTTACCGATGGACTGTTCACATCAACATTAGGTATGAAGGGTAAACTAGCGCTTTTGTCACCCCAGGCCTTTTTTGACCAGAGACTTTCGTCTGACGTTTGTGGGTGTTGGTGCAGTATATCTAGCAGAATTTTGCTACTTTCTGAGGGATTGGTAGGTAATGGCGACGCAGGGTCTACTAGTTTTGGACTGTGTGAGTGCGACACTGGAACCCGTTGAACCTGAAAATATATATTAAAAAATTAATGAATGTGTGAAAGTAAAATAAACGGTATTGCGGAAACATTATTTGAAATCCTTCAGTACTTCCGGGATTAACTTCTTAATGTTAAGCTCTCTTTCTTTCCAACTCTTGTCCAAATGTTTCACATGTTGGCGATGTTTATCATCCTGTTCGTGCAATGAAGCTTCCAATTGAGAAACTCTGCCTTTCAGAATTTCTACAATTGATGTTTCTTCAGCATTCGTTCGTTCTAACAGAGAGAAACATTAAAGGCTAACTCATATTCAATGTTATGTGTCATGTTCATTAATGTTCCGGTTAATATTATGTAGATGTTACCTTCCTCCGCTAATGTGCTGAGCCGACTCTCGTAGTCGTGACACTTCTTCGTAACTGCATTAAGTTGTTCTTCCATAAATGAGCACTCCAGAGTTTTCGCCTGATTAAAAACAAACTTCATCATCAAGTTGCTCTATCAAGCAAATTTTAATGTTTCAACACTTGAATGTCGGGTTTTTCAATACATTATTATGTGCTTACCTCCCACTTCCTCTGATAGTTTTCAATTTCCGACATACGTTCCGTTTTAAGTGAGACCAGCTCATTTTTGAGTTCAACAACTTCGTCCATGTACTCATTGACTTGTTGTTCCAAGCTGCCACGTTCTTCTATAGGACTCAGTTTACTGTCTATATCCGAGTCGGACTCTGCCTGTAACACAAGCAGCTCTTCATACTCCTTAATTTTCATGGCCAATTGGTCGTATATGTCCCGTTCTTCTTGCAGTTTCCCATGCCAGTAGTCTTCACACTTCTCATATTCAATTCGAAGTAATTCCAGGCTACTTTCTAAATTCGAGCACTTGTTTTGAAGCTCTTGATTTTCCTTCTTATAGGTTGTTTTGCACAGCTCCAACTGCGTTCCTAAATCTTCCGTGCTACTCTTCTCAGGCTGAACTTGAGGTTCTGGATATCCCGACCATTTACAATCCATAAACTCTCCTTCACCTGATGTTTGGATTTCTTTATCGAGCAATTTTCGGAACGGACTAGGTTTATCTTGACTTATAGTAGCCTCTAACTGATCACGTAAAATTCTGTTTTCGTTAATTAGTTTGTCCTTTTCTGATAATATGGTAACAATCTTCTCTTTCACCGAGTCCATTTCATTCTCGAGTGTTTTGTATTGTTTCTCCAGCTTTTCTACTTTTGTACAACTGAGTTCAGAATCTCTAATGAACTCATCGTCAGTATTTTTCCCACGTTCGGAAATCAAAAGTTGGCCGTCTGTAGAACTCTCTCCCATACATGCCGCCAAGCTCTAATTCATGCCATACAGGCATTATTCATGTATTCACCGTGAACATGTTTATGCTAGTAAAGTTAGAGTAATTCATGTTCTTACAATTATTGTATTTGAGGGGAAATTTCCTGAATCCGGTGGGCTTGATGAGGGCATTCCAAGGATTTGTTCCATTGAGCTTTCACCTTCCTGGTCAGCTGGAGTTACAGAGAAAGTAGAAAGTTCGATATTCAGTTCAGCCGAATAAGTTAAGGTTTCCGCAAATAACGCATAATAAATAGTTTATTTTAAACCATTCTTATGCTATATCTCTCCGGACCAATTTTTTACCTCACACAAATACTGGATACGTACCGCGCTGCATACGTTAGAATTTAACGAATCTATCAATTCGTTAAATTCTTGATGACAATGAATACATATATAACCCAAAACCCTGTGGACTTACTTTCATTAGGGTAGAATGAAGTGGGTTCAGGAGACTGGGGATTGTACTTTCCAATCTTCTCCAGTGGAGAGTCGTTGAATTCGTCTGGGCAATGTTCTCCATCGATAAATGGCAAAGATAGTGGTCGCGCTGCCGACTCTTTTTTCCGCTTAACATAGTACCGTTTCACTTGAGCAGCTTTAACTTTGTTCAACTTATCCTTCATTTCTTCAACCTGCGAAGACAGCTCATCATTTTGGTCTCGGAGAGACTGTATATCGCCGTAAGCTCTTTCAAGTTGTAGTTCTGTGCAACGGATATTTTCAGTGTAGATCTTCTCCATTTCCTGTAACTGAATAACAATTGACTGATGAAAGTTATTTACAAAGTTACATTTACAAACTACACATATCAAGAGCCAGAGCCAATCGTTTGAGATACTACAGTCAAATCAAATGGATAAGTGTAGGCACTTACTTTAACCTCCAATTCAGTGTAACGAGAAAGCTCTCGCTGTAGTTGTTGTTTCAGCCTGGTAACTGCTGCTGCTTCTTGATTGAGACCCAGCTTTTCATTTTCCAGCATCGAATTTTGCTATATGAATTTTTAAATCAAGGTTACACATACCCGGTCCATTTCCACGAGCATGAATTTATTTATTTATACCACTACGCTACTTTTGGTCAATGTACGATGTGGGCTCATACACAAACAAAATATCTGAATACCTGAATTAGACTGCTGATTTGAGATTTGAGGCTTATTTCTTCTTCTTTGAACATACTTAGCTGAGACTCCAAAGCCTTGAGTGACTGTTGGAGGTAATCCTTCTCCGTAGCAAATCGCTTCTGCAATTCGTGAATTTGTTCTAAATATTTACCCTCTGTCTTATTCAGCAGTGCTTGTGTATTCCTTTCAATTCTGGTGTTTTGTTCATCGACCTCTTGGGCCAACATTTCCGATCTTCTGTGAGCATCGAAGATATCGGATTTCAGCTTCTCCCGTTCGCACTCCATACTTTCGCATACGGACCTGAGCATTAAAATATTGTCAATTGTAATAGTTAGTTGAACGGGAAACTTTGTCTACGAAATTGTTTACCTGAGATAATGAGCTTCTGTTCGATATGTAGCAAGTGCTGCATGGACTACCGGTGGTAAACCAAGCTCCTTGCACTGATCTGTTTCATTTTCAATACATCTAGCAAAATCCTGTGAACAAATTCATAATTAAATGCTTGCTGTTAACTTAACTGTATCGAACACTATAATGGCACTAAATTAATCCGGTAGTCCATGTCGCTCTATTAAACCAAACCACAAGTCCTGCATAAAAATAAGACTCTCATGTATCTATTATGTGTATTTGATATATGGCTCATTTTACTTTATGCGAAATAATTTGTTTTTTAATGAAGGCTTCTAGTTTCAAACACAAAAACAGATAAACATCGTTTCTTCTCTTCATGCAAGCTTAAGGCTAAATATTTACCTGTAGATTAATGGAATTTGTTCTTGATTGAGTTGGAAACCCCATTTCTTTCAAGACATGAGTTCCAGTTTCATGGCTGATTCCAAGTTGAGACCACAAGTCAAGGATACTCCCTGTCTTGGCAAACCTGTCGAGTCGAAAAACATATTTTGGAAAATGCATTCGAAACTATGAGTGTGGGGTGAAAATGGTATTATTTTGCAAATTACCCTGTGTGGTCAGGATCGAATATCGTAAATGCTGCACGATCGGTCCCGGGCAATGTACGAAACTCACTTTCACAATCCGAAACTTTGCGATTCAGACCACTAACTGCTCCCACTTCAGCTGAGAATGAATTCTGTAATATATCAGACAGAGACAAGGAATATATCATTTTAACCGTTACAATAGTAGTGAATAATGCAGAAAGTATGTAATATATTAAACTTACCCGATGTTTTGGCGTTGAAGTAGTCTTGCTCTGCATGCCTCGCAACATTTGACCCAATTCGGCCAGACAGACTTTACCATCACCGTCTCCATCAAGGTCTTGAAATAGTTCCTTCATCATCTACAACGGGCATACGTAGAAATACTTATTAATTTTTTGTATTTCTCATATTGATTAATTGATTCCGTGGTTTAGTTTGGTTCAGAAAATTCTGCGGCACTAATCCTTCGCAGTCAAAATGTGGAAAGCGACTACTACTAAAAAATCCTGGCATAACTATGTCCTACGAAGTGATCTGAATACTATAACAAGACTGTAAACTGTATTTGTACTTCGTATGTAAGTAGATATTTACATGATTATTATGAGTATGATTAATGATGTGTCACGATCGTGTCTTAGTGAAGAGTGAATTCACATACCTCTGCGGGAGCGTTTAGGCCAATACAGTTGCACACAGTCGACAGGTCTTTCTCATCCAGGTAACCATTTTCTGCTAAACCTAGCCGCTGACAAAATGCCAGCAATTGTTCCTCGTCGAATTCTTCAGTCATGATTCGTGACTCACTAACTTTAACAACGAGTCTCTAAATCCAAAGGACAAAGGGTCGCTGCATTGATTCCATTAGATACTTCTCTTCTTATTTGTGCATATATGTTATGTGGTTGTATTTCGTTGAGGTTGACACGGACACGTCCTCAATAGCAGAATTAGCAAAACGCAGTCTCAGCTTCAGCTCAACGACGTAAAATGGTACTACTATTTTTCAGCTAGACATAACACAACGTCCTTCAAACTTCAACTTAGTTAGGTACTTTCTTGCTTATCGTTGGATTTTGATGTTGACGTTGAGTTCAAGAATCACAACGTGTGACTTATTTAGTATCTGATTCTAATTCCGTTCAGGTGAGGAATTTTCCGGGAGCATTCCATTATTCCACAGGCAACAAGGCACAGGCACTTAAGTAATTGGTTTCAAGTTCACCCTCGCCGTAATCTATGTATCTTCAGATAGAAGATTCATAGCGTGTACACAGGACAGACAGGTGACAGGTGACAAGCAGTTGCCGGAATCAAAATTTTCGATACTATTTAATATGGATTAGAGTTTATCGTTATCGACATCGATGGTGAAATGTTTATAAAACAGACGGTTTAATGATATATCTCTAATTGTAATTAACTTTAAACATATGGCTTTTGGTATTCAAGTTCGTATTTCTAGGCACACAGGCGATGAATAAGAATTATCAAATGGATTAAAAATTAGGTACAACTATAGACCGAAATTATAAAGTCAGTGTTCGAGTCATTAAGTTTAAAATAATAAATAACACAACGAATCAAAATTAGCGGTGACTCGGGTGGAATTAGTTTGTATTTTGGGTATCCAGTTCAATATACAACGTCTTGAATTACACCTTTTTCCAGTTCAGTTTTTGTTTTTTAGTTATATGTATTACTAAGGCTTTATCAGCCTTTTATTGCTATTTAAATCCTCCGGTTTAGCTGGACGACAGTAGAACCGTTTGTCGGTCTGTGATGGATGACTTCGCCTGAGACCGACTGCTACTATGTACTAGTATTAAATGGTCAAGGTTAAAAAACGATATAACACACCTTTACTAGAATACTACCATACACTGATTATTAAAAGACAACATTCACAATTCACAACAGCAGCCACCTGACTACAATAATATTGGTAACAGCAGAACAGCGCTGATGAGAGACGAGTTGAAGAGTCCTGCTCCTGCTTTGCTCCCATATCACGACTATTCATAGCGGGATAGTTCATAGCGCCCAATTCATAGCTGTGATTGATTAATGATGGCTTACGGCAATTCAAAGCTGGAATATTATATGGCGCTGATTCAATTTTTAATTTAGGTAATACTCATCTCTTCATGAAATAGCTAATATGGTCATTTAGTTAGGTATTTAATTACTACGATTTAGAACTCAAACACTCTTGATCAGTTAATTGCCTATTATTTTCGGTTTTAATTGGATATTTGATTTACGAGCCCGCTCGATTGTCCTTAATGATTTTAGATGTGTTCTTTCAATGAAATTGTGTCTCATCAACAAGTTGGTGATCTTGAAACTGATATTATTTCGACACAATTAATTCTCATGCTATAAATTGACGTCATTATTACATAGTTCTAATAGTTCTAAACCTGTACCGCTATGAATGAATTGAATAGTGGTCCGTGGTGGTAGTGAATTTATTTGCTCCACATTCAATAAAGCATAGCGCTGGCGGGGTACACACTCATTTTGATTGTTTATCAGAGTTTATTACCACTACAGCGTTCCGCATTCAATTATATACCCAGTGATGACGCGATGATCACATGGCACGCATAAATCGGGACACTCAATGTCGTCTAATCTTATCCCGTGCTCGTGTAGAACATTTGCCAACATTTTTGTTTCAAATTTAACATAAAATTAACTCCGTTGACGAGGTGCTGAAACAACAGTTTAGGACTCTTCGAAAGAGGCCCGCGACAACGCAACATGTTCCTGATACATATATATGTAATTTTCTTCCGAGGAAATTTAAACCGATACAAAATCGCTAATTTATGCACATGAGCATGAGAAAATATACTGGCTATCGTGCTCCGTTCTTGTGTATCAAATCAGGAATTTTGTTTCTGGAAGCCACCCGCGCCAATAAACGAAAAGGTGAAAAGATCACAAGAAAGACAGCGTACTCAACAAGATCAAGTTAGAAGTTAGAATCGAACTCGCAATCGAAATGCAGGCGATTTGGGAGAAAGTTTTCCTACAAATCATAAGATACAGCCTGAGCACGCGCATAATCATAATCAAATCGTAACAAGTAACAATTACCGATAATAGAGTAGTATATTTCATGAATTGATTATACTTAAACATTTGGAAAAAACCGGCTTTGATGAAACAAGATATTTTTACAGGTCGGTAAATGTTGCTTTAGTTTTACTTATTTGTGACATGGCAGCATTTACTAGATCCTCGCTTTGCAGCATTGTTCCGTTCCACTGGGCCTGTGGAAATGTGGGTAAGTACAAATGTATAAATTTACTGGTTTTCATTTCTCGATTGATAATATTATCTGAAAATTAAGTGTTCCCGCTGAGCTTACCTGGTATTCCAAGCTCTCATCGACCGTATGATCTCTTGAGTAATTCAAATGCACTTTTGTACCTTGAACAGCCACTAGAAAAAAACAATTTTTTTAAACTCTTGTATTGAGTCGGAATTATAAATAACTACAATTCCGATTCTATAGTTAATTTGTTAATGTAATGTAATGTTAATTTTTTCGAGTTAATTTTGTTAACCGAACCTAACTAAACTAGAATTAATGTAACCCACGAGCGAGAGAATTTAGCAAAAAGAAGTGATTTGTTCTCCATAAAAAACACTATGCCTATGGCATGTGTGTCTGAACTGGAATTCAGTTTGTAAAATGCTTCCCGGAACCGTAATTGGGTCTCATAAAATCCTGGACACACCCCAACATTGGTTTGTGCTTACCTGGTGATTTTGATGCGATGGTAGTGCACATTTCAACGGCGGCATCAACCATACTGTGAAATAGAAAATAGTTCTAAGTCAACCAAAAGATTGTGAAAGTGAAAAGTAGAAACAAGAACTTTTCGAGATATCTCACCTGTTCTTGTCTGGAAAAACTCGACTCACAAGTCCATGCTATGAATATTCAAATAATCCGGTTCCGATTAGACGACGGAACGTAGGAACTTATTTTCGTCTTAAATCTATAATATGTATTACCTGGAGAGCCTCATCTGCGTACATTTTTCTTGCTGAGAAAGCCAGTTCTCGAATGAGGCCTCCGTTGCCAACTATTTTAGGAAGCCTCTGAAGTGTTCCGACATCAGCTGCCATTCCTGTTGTAAAAAATCAGAATTGGTAATAATTGAGTTCCTGAGTTGCTTACTAGCAATGCGTACTAAAAGTAGTGACAAGGAATAAGGAATCATGAAACAGCTAAAATGCCAAGTAACTGTAACTGTAATTGCGTTAGGTAATTCATATACTTGAGAGGAATTTGCCATGCGACTTTCGCTTATTTACAGCTTTACCTTCCTTTTACAGTTCACACTACTGCCAAAAACTTTAAAGGGCAACGTTTTAAGCTTGAGTTCCGATTTCCGATGCATGGGAATGTTAGTGAAAGCTTTACTGTTTATATATATATATATATATCTACCGTTGATTAGCACGATTCAAAGTAACAGCTTCGCTCACAGATACATGTAAGCAGATTATAATGTAAATGTAAGGATATCATATACCAATGTCGACCTCCTTGATTTGGAACCAGGCATCCGAGGTGCAGTAACGAATATCTGATGCACTGATGAGGTCAACTCCTCCACCAACGCAAGCAGAGTGAATTATTGAGATGATTGGTTTTCTGCACTGTGGGTGAAGTAATAATCTTGTTAAAGTTTGACCCAGTCAGAACTTCCGACTTATCGAATAAGGCAAATTATAGTCATGGTAAGTAGAGGGGACGGTGGTGTTGCGAAGAAACGAAAGAGCGCACAAAATATAGCTGCGTATTTGGTTGATTGTTGGCATTACGTTAAGTCTTCAGTCCTGTTGACCATATTTACGCAAAGACGACCCCATGAAATACGGTTTTTGTTCCTGTGATGGTTTGTACGCTATGTTTTGACGCAATAATATTTTGTGCGCTATGTTTCTTGGTAAAATTGAGAGGACGGGACTTGCTTTCTCTAAAGACGTAAATGAATCCTGGTAAGCGCGCACAAGTTTGTAAAATATCTTGAATTTCCTAGCCACGTCTTGTTCACTCTGTAAAACTTGTATCATGTCTTGCATGTCCGTCAAATCAATACCTACAGCAACAAATATCACATGCAAAACAAAAATTCAGAATTCAAAGTAACTGCATGCATGCATACAACAATATTAAATCTTACCTGCGGTGAAGACCCTTCCCGAACCGCTGAGAATAATTGCTCGGCAGCTGCTGTCCTCGTTTAATGCATTAAAGCATTCTCCTATTTCTCTGGTGGATAAAATTATAAGTAAATTACTAGCGGCCCTTAATTCGATACACTGAATCTAAATGACTTTTTCTGTCGAGATAGGAATCGAGTCTGTGTCAGAGGTGGGGTGGGAAAATGGTGGATAGCTATGCCATGTCCCATGCCACAGCACGACGATGGCATATTAAATTCTCTTCATGACCAGTAAAGCAGGATGTTACGTTACAGTCATGGGCAGTGGCCTTGGATTTTAATGGTCTAAGAAAGTCCGCTGGAAAGCAAAATGGGGGATCCAAAAGAAAACGCGCACGGTAGTGGTAGTGTCTCTCCCAACGGCCGGGGGGTCGCTCCAGTCTAGACTATAGTAGGTGTACATTCGCGTCTGAAACGGGGTATGGTCGGAATCCCGTGGCTTGGCTGCGTTTAACAACCAACGACTTTTCTTTTTTTTTTAAATCGGACTCGATCTGAAGAAACAACCCTCCTGCTAAGAGTAAGCGTTGCGCTCTTTACCACACGACCACTACGGAAGATTAGGAATTAATCCTCGCTCCTTATGCTCTGAAGCTCAGGCACCCGTCGCCCAAATCGCGGTACCGAAGAAGTTCTTCGGAAGAACTGAACTAACCTCCAAAACGCCTTGTTCATTGCATTGAGGTTTTGTGGACGATTCAGTTCCACTTGAGTGACATGTGGAGCTGGAGTCGTGATAGAAAGCGTCTCATAGTTGCGCGGATTTTGCTGCTGCATGGCGGAGTATATCCTGGAAGATATTGACGCCGCCATTGGGATCCTCATAGAACGTGTCATTAGACTGGCCATCATATACATCGTAAGAGGTGGAGTGGATGTGGTGTGGATGCTGGTCGTTCTAAGTTGTGTACTGGATGTGTTGAACCCAGAACGTCAATATGTACCTTTCAACAAAATTGAAACGTGATTATTAGTATTAACCAAGGTGTTTTAACTGTGGGTTTGTCCTCGTTGCCTGGTGCAGGTGAGGCTATTCCGCAAAAAGTATTAGACAAAAAAGTGGTGACAGCAGTTCGGGACTTGACCCTGCATGACAACAGTAGTGGTATGGCCGCGTCCCCATTCTGGTAGTACAAACAATCTTGTTGATTTTTTCAAGGTGAGCCCACTTTATCCAGGACAAAAGCAAAAAATCGTTTAGCCACTTCGGACTCACCTGTACCAGGCAACGAGGAAAAACCTACAGTTGAAACACCTTGGTATTAAATTAACGAATAACGGTGGATCTTGACCGAGAGTGAGACAAATGCTTTTAATTGGGGAAAATATTTAAACGTTCAGGTGGAGCTGAGTAATACTTTGCGCCTACCACGGTTTACGGGTACATCAGCTCTGATGCACATTTTATACTTTTACGATCTACGACATACGCGCTACTACACGGCACAATCAGCCGATCATGTACAATGTAATGTATATTACGGTGGACCGGGATCAGTCTCGTTCTCGTTTAATAAAAGTTATATATGTTGCAATATTTGATTTGACATACCGTCAACTGTGTGTACCTACCTTAAACTTACGCTTCCGCAGCAGTGACAGCTGACAATTCAATGAAATTACAACAGAAAGAAGAGGGACAAGGGACAGCGTTTATTTGTTGAGTTGCGTTGCCGGGCACGACAAGATCAAAGATTGGGATTGGGAATCAGGTTATTCGGAATCTAATATCCAACAAGAACGAGACTTGACTTGTCCTTCGGTTCACCTCTAGTCAGACAGAAACCGCTGACACTACAAGACCATAAACGATAATACATATGTACATGTCAGACGAAAAGACTTTTTATTTCATAAACTACAAGGAGCCGTGTAAGGCGCCAGGCGTACACCATATTAATAATAAAATAATGTCATCATCATCAATCACACGCTAAGTTTATAGTCGGCAACTTCACTTCACTTTGCTGTCACGTTCATTTTCACTTTACTGCGGTTTCACGGCGGAATAATTTTGATCATTTATAGTAAGGAAATGAAATGACGAATAATTTCATCCTCACTTCTCT
>JAQFYT010002872.1:0-11888 GCA_034694925.1 Ceratophysella denticulata
AATTCTTAATCATCAAAAGTAAAACAAAGTCAAATTTCAACTCTACACACCACTGAGCATAGTAAGATACTAACTCACATCCAAAATCCTGAAAAGCAAATTCAAAGTTTCATCCGATAGAGAGAGTTCAAAGTCAAAGCCCCAATAGTCAAAAAACACTCCACAGTAATATGCTCCAATGTCCAAATGTTTTTTAAATACACCTCACAAGTATTTATGACACCTCCACCTACACACTGGGCATACCAATATACAACTCCAAATACAAACTCCAAAAGAACAAATTCAAAGTTTCAGTCAATAGAGGGAGTTCAAAGTCAAATGCTCAATAGTTAAGTACACTCAATAGGCACAGTAACATGATCCAATATCAAAAGGTATTTCAAATACACCTCACAAATATTCATGACACCTTCACCTACACACTGGGCATACCAATATACAACTCCAAATACAAACTCTAAATGGATAAATTCAAAATCTCATCCGATAGAGGGAGTTCAAAGTCAAATACTCAGTAGTCAATGTACACTCAATATACACGGTAACATGGTCCGATGTCAAAATGTAATCCAAATTCACCTCATAAATATTTAGGACAATAAGATAGTTAACATCACCATTAACATAACCATTAACATTAACTTTAATTATAATCTTAGTTAAATTTAACTTTAAATGCTATACGATGATATTTAAATACACATAATTATTCATGATCGCATAATTTATTCACATTCAAAAACCGTCACTCAGTCATGGTTCACATACTACTACCCATAACAAGTTCAAACATTTACCAAAATAGTTTTACGCAGTTTTTGACTGATACGAACACATGATCAAAAAGTTTTTAAAAATACTCTTCATATTAATAAATCCAGTGTTTTCCTCGCTGCGGATTTATCGAAAAAATTTTGACCGAAATTGCCTTTGCAAAGAAATTACGTTTTTATAGCTATTAAATTATTGAGTTGTTACCAAAGTGTAAACTCGGTCAAAAGATGCTTCAATTAAAAATGATTAAAATTTCGTGAATAGAAAATAATTAAGTTAATTTTTAAAATATCGATAAGGCATCCTGACTCAACACCCTAAGTAAAACAATAACGGATCTTACTGGAATATCATATCTTAGTTTTATTGTTTATAATCTGCATTAGTTTGCGTTCTTCACAGTAAGTAATTACAAGCAGATTTTACAACATTTACTTAGGTATCTCAAATATTTATAATCTACAAACGAGTATTTGGTTAACGCCAAATTTGGTAAATTAATGATTAATTCAAGTTATGGAAAAAAAGATATGCAGATATGACCTCCAGAATATGAAATCAAAGTAGAACAATTCCTCGGATTTGACAGGTCAATGCTAAGTGTTTTGCATACGTGTTAAAGTCATGGTTGTAACCCGTAAATAAAGATTACTTCCGCCCTCGGTACATCTCACAATCAGTAATGACTGGGTGAATTCCCAGAAAAGTCTTAATTGAATTTCAATAGTTTGGAGTTGCCGGCGGGGTTAACTGCGCGTGAAGGCATAAAACGACAGCGACGGCGAATACGGAATGATTGGCAAGGCATATATCTGTATGACCTATACCTTATTGAATATTGAAAGTGAAAGCTATGAATATATTGATGTACTTCTCGTCATCCTCATGATTATTGCAGGGATAATCAGCTTCATTAAAGTTTCCGACAAGGGACACATATGCACATCTTCACACTTTCCTCCTTTGGCACCCATCCTTCACGCGCGGCAGAGTCCTCGCGTTGGGTTCCTCACTGTAGAATTCCATTCCTTATTATGCATATCACATCTTATATTAACATACCCAGTACGGATTATTATGCCGTAGTTCGATAATGTTTTTTGTGAATTACAAAAGAACACGGCATAGATACATATGTATTCACCGTTACTCAACCCCGTGTCTCATCTCGTAATTCCTTGTTATTACAACGTGAAATTGGGATGAGTGCAAATTAATCAATCGAATAACTGGCTCAGAGCTTCTTCTATAGGTGTAATATATGTATAATGAGCTATTACTAAACCAAATATTTTAGTTTGAAACTGTCCATAGAATTTTAAATAATTAAACTAAACCCATAAATGGATATAATGAATGGATTTGAGTTCCACTGTGTATTCAAGGATTTACATTTAGCAAACGAATTACTGGGAATGAATTACCGTTCGTTTTTGCTTATGTATTGGAATATTTTTCCAAGAATCCAAAACAAAATCAACAAATCAACTTCTGTAGTGTAATTAAGAGCAATTGAATCAAAAGAACTGACGGTATAAAAGAGTTGCAAAAATTCTTGCTAACTTTTTATGTCGTAGATATTACATTCTTCAAAACAGTACTCTATTTGCTTCCAAACAGTACTCTATTTACAGCATATAATTCGTATGACAAGACTGTGCACAGAGTACACGACAAGCAAGATCCACCAATATATTTAGCTGAATCGTAATTTTTGAGAAAACGGGATTTACACGCCCGAGGTTAAAACTTAACTAAATTGCGTAATACGCAGTCCCAATTAAGTATTTCATAGAATCAAATATTAGCATAATTTATTGAGAGTACTTTTACTGTTATCGTCGTATACCTATGATATCAATATCATTTATGGGTTCCATTGGCGTGTGCGATCTATCGCGTTTTAAGAGTCTTATTCCTTGTTCAGGTTAAAAAATCTCATGTTAAATTAGATTCAAAGCCCAGTATAGCTCTACTTTAGTGAAACTAACATGGTATTTTTTAAACTAACGTCACTCAAGTTATAAGACTCCCAAACCCGTTTTTTCGAAAAAATTATACGAACAAAAGTAAGCATGAGTTTTGTCAAAACGAGGAAGATCGCACATGACAATGTTACATTTACTAGGTATTTATGCTACTTTTGAAATAATGGCTCAATCAGTGATCAACGTGAAAGGCTGTTTGAACCAATTTAGATGTAAAGTAGGAGGGATTGTTCAATATTTAATTTGTCTACTGACTGTGTGACTTGTGAGATAGATACACAAGGATGCTTTTAATTTGACATTAACGTAAGCCCTCCTCCTGTGCGGATTTGTCTGCTTATTGTCTGAAGTGTATTGGAAGTCAGAATATTACGACTAATAAGTACTGACAGAATCATGATAGTTAAATTAGACTAATCAGAAGTCAGAACCAAGGAAAACTTAAGGTAATCGCATGTCATTGTATCTTAAAGTTTGTTAAAATTCTGAGCGTTCTTCAACCAGAATTTCGCAACTTTTGCCCATCCTATCTATCAACTAAGCTGTTTGCAGCTTCTGAATGCTCCTGCCTGAGACTGAATCTTACTTTCCACTCTTCAACACGTCAGCTTTGAAGCCAAGTGATGGGCAGCGCTGCAGGGTGAAAATTATCAAGATTTGAACTTGGACTGGTTATGGAATCCACTCAATTAAAAATATTACGCTTTTTACTACAAACTTGGGCAGTTTTACCCTATACAAGTTTAATAAGAAGTTAATATAATTAACAAAATTTAAATGAATAGGTTTTGTGCATTGCAACATTATGTTAGACATTTAAAATGTCGTTACAAGTAAATGTTTTAGTAATAGTACCTATGATTTGTTTATACTACGGCTTCTTCGTTCTTATGGATTATTGATTTTAATACACTAACAACTCAAGCTAGTAGCCTAGTAGTATAGCGGGCCCTGGAATATGTACCACTGTCGTTTTGGGATAGCACACCTCGTTAACTTGATACTTGATTACCGATCGACCAAAAATTGATGACAAATTAGCATTTCTTGTATGTATTCAATCAAGTACTAGGACCACGACGCATCTTATACCATTACAGTAATAATACAAAATTCTATTCCATAGTAGGTACTATATACATAGCCTCAAAGCATGTTGGTTATTGCTATTGAATTTGAATGAAGATGAGCCTGCACTTTTCAATTTTGGTTTTTACACTTCAACGAGTTTGTGTCAATGACAAATGAAACTTGTAATAACACAAGTCCGTAACAATGTTATAGTTTATGGTTATACTTATAGCGACCTTAATTCCTACTCATTTCATGGAAACATGCTTCACGAACCCAGTCATCGCATTCATTCACCATCCCAACAGACATTATACAAATTGAGAACATATTAATTGTAGCACTTGCTCCACGCTTCAGGTGTCATCGCAGACGTTGGCGTAATTAAATTGACAAGAAGCTATCCTCCTCCCAGTAGTGTTAAATCATAAATCAATCGAATTGGATGCTAGCAGTGCGTTAGGGTTGAATAACAATAACATAACGTGCAAGTATGACACAGATTACAATAATTACAGTAGCTACAGCACAACCGCATTTCACGTTTGCATACACACATGTGTGCGATTGAACTCCAGTCTTGACCTCAAGAGTTCGTTGGTGAATTTAAAGATCACCTAACGTTGCTATGACCCCGAGTTGTGGTGCACTTTACAGCCCACATTATGTAAACAGATTTACTAGAAATAGATGTCATATTTAAGCGTATGTTTCAAAATATGTAATTTAGAAGAATCTTGGTATGAATCCTTTGTATTCATTGAATCATTGGAGGTTGAAAGTCTTCATTTAATCAAAAGTTGTAATATTTGATTCCTGAACTTACGAAGACATAATGGCGGATTCGACTGTCGACGTTACAGACGATGCGCGCAGCGACACCTCGGTTACCAGCAACCCCAAGCCGGCCACCGGCACGGTATCCAAACCCGCCATAGCCGGGGCCGTGAATATGAAACAACTTACTGCCCAACAGACACTTCTGCCGCGGCTCAAGGCGAAGCGAGATTTGTCATGGACTCGAATTTTACCGGAAGGGAAAGTGAGCGAGATGCAAGAGGATAGACGAGAACCTTTACTATTCTGTGACGTGGTCAAGCGTTCTGATGCGGATACACATCAACGCGGAGTGCTTGGCTTCAGTTCTCACTTCAATGGACCCAATATAAGAGACGTAAGGAGATAGTCGACATGCAAAGAACATGCTTTCCTTTCAAACCGACCAGATGCAGAAAATTAAGAATTTCTATGATTTTGCAGTGTCCGCTAGGCGAAGTGGCACGGAAACCAGGACACGTTCCAGTCTTGAATGTGTTTCATTCCGAATCCCATCGGGCCAGATATGGGTCTGACGATGATGGCTTGGAACTGGATGATCTGTCAAATGAATTGTCTCGTAAAAACAAGGGCGTGGAAAAGAAGATCTCTAGGCGTCGAACACAGATGTACGAAAGCATGAAATTGGTCAAAGGAGAATTCACGTTTCCGCATCGGACTTACCGACCCAAAGCCCAAGTCGCCTATCGTGTTCCACCTGGTCAGGTTCCACAGGCCGTAGTCATTGAGCGTCTTCATCGATTGTATAAGAAAACGGACATTAATGTAGTTTGCCAGTCCCTTGGTATTGAGCTCAGGTGAGGCATTTGTAAAAATGTTCCATAACTTCAAAGAATTCTATATGACTAACCTAAAATTGAACTTTGTTTCAGCGACCTAATTCCTCCTGCGAATTATGGAGAGACGAATGAAAGATTTTATCAAGAGTCCATGTGGAGAAACCGGACTCGTATTTCTGGTATCGATAAACGAGACTTTATTATGAACGGAGGAAAGTAAGTAGTGCTTTAGTCAAGTTTATGCTTTGTTCAATAAACCAATCTGGAGTGGATTCAGTAAGCAATTTCAATAAGCAATTTTGTCATGTTTTCCTTTCCAGAGCTCTTCTGGACGACGCAGCGAGTTTTTATGGAAATAGCCGTGACACGGAGTCGTCCTCCGAAATATCCAGTTCATTCGAAGGAGAGAGTGCTGGCGAAGAAGATGATGCACCAGCCGAGCATGCCTTCATCAAAGCAAAACCACCCTTCGGACCGCAGCTCCCACTCGACGACTTTGACAACGAGGAGTTTGACATTCGACCTGGTCAGGAATGGTATGTTTCCAAATCCACAACAACAATATAATTCGTCGGCCGGTGACCTTATTATCGTTTTATTACGACTTAGCTATAATTTACACTAAATATTTCATAACTATAAGCTTTCAAAATTTCTGTTGTATTTAGTAAAACAAATACTCAATGCAAATGTACAAACATAAACAGAATTACCGGGATCTTATGCATCCTTGCCATTACGTAATCTATTCATACTCTCGATTGATGACAAGGACGATATTTTAGCCGAGTAAAAGGATCTGAAATATATAACATGAACATGATCCACAAAATTCTACGTATTAGAAGTTAGCGCTCACGTTGTATTTTATAACTACAGGATTGGCCTGGGATGGGATATTAAGGCATTCAAAATGTACCCAATTCCTGGCAAAGCATTTCTTCCAATGCCACTGCCAACGACTAGAGTAGCTGTTCCCGCTCTTTCGGAAATAACATCGATAAACCTACTCAAGAAAACTGAGGCATTGGAAAAGTTTCGAAAATGGTTACTGAAGGAGCGTTACAAACGCCAAATGACACTAAATGGAATCAAGTATTCCCGTAAGCACACTAATGAAATACACTACGACTACAACAGAATATTAGGTTTGACTTCCATTTTGTCATATCTTTGAACTATCTAGCATCCATGCCTCAGCCGACTGACAATGAAATGACAATACTTGCACGAACCGCTACAACCGTACAAGCTCTTTTTCAAGAAGGTACAGCAAGTACAAGCAGCCTGAGTGCTCGTGACCCACGCGACCCAACGGCTACTACGGTAACATCCTACGGAAGCCTAACGAAAGTGTACTCTGGAGAAATTGATGGTGAATCGGCGGATGATCAGACACCGGACGAATCCTATATTTCATTTCACTACGACCAAGGGTCTGACGACATTTTGAGTCAATTTCAAAGATCAGATGAATCCGCCAAGACTGATGCCAGGAAGGACTCTGTGGACGTGGAATTCAAAAGGTTTGAGATCCTATACGAATGCATTAGAACTACACAAATAAGGAATATCGGAGAACGAATCCAAAAGAAATGTAACCAACTGAATAAATTTTTATTACAGAAGCGAGTCAATACTTTCAGATATCTTCTCGGATCCCAATTCTCTAACCGCACTGGCTAAACCAGAAGTAATCACCTTTTGTTTCCTATCAAATAAGTTCAAGGTGCGTATAATCCTAGCCTCAGAATAATTTTAAATCTGATTATTTTAACAGACATCTCAGGTAGCAAAACAGTTGGCTTTTGATGAGGAGAAGGAAGGTCGGGGCGTTCTAAGCGACGAAGAAATCTACGTTCTCCATGATGCTAGAAATATTGTTACTGGGAGTCAGCGATTTCATCCCGAGAGTCCTGACATTGATCCTTATGAGGACGGATACTCGGAGTATGTTTACGATTACGACAAAATGAAGAAGGTTCACAATTATGATTGGAAATGGGTGGATGTTGCTATATTTGCATATGATTCAGACAAGCGAAAGTGCGTCAATAATACCGACAACAATTACAATAGATTTTTTTGAGAAATTCGATTTGTAATTACCTATGTTATTATTTTGATTATTTTGTTTATTATTTTGTTAGATATTTTGTGCGTTCAATCTTCCCGCCATTCATTTATGCGTGGGTCAACAAGCTCTACTTGGTAATGGACGGAGAAGACCCAAGCAAGCATGGTAAACGGATAAAGGATGCTGTGGCTCGAAGAATTGAAATTGAGGGTCTGATGCGATACAGTCTTTACGTCGACTGCTTGCCGACCGATAGAGCCGCCAAACTTCCCGATGCATTATTGGATAAAATCGTGACCAAAACGCTCTCCACTCCGCGTTTGGATTACACTGAGAGAGTCTTTGACAAAGTAATTCCACTTTTCTAATGTTTCATATCCAGATATCAATTCAGAAGTTTTGTTTAATGCACTATGCAGATTAAGAAGGAAGTGAACCTGGAATACAAGCGAAGTCACATGAGGATGCTCTTTGACCATATCATTGAGAAACACGCCAGCTTGTACAAACCTTGGGTTCTAACTCCAGATCACTACGACATAAATACCGAGTGCAATGCAGACTGGCAAGCTAAATCCCAGCGCTACGAAGAATGCAAAACCAACAATTTTGCGTTCAAGTGTACACGACTTTTACGGGAATCCGTTTTGTACAAAACAGAACCGTATCGAGCCCTGGGTGAAATAGTCGGGGCTTGTTTAAAAGCACGTGATATACCCTTTCTGCTTGCTCTTCAGAAAGATCCACTGAGTATTGACCAGTATGAACAGCGACAAATTGAGCAGATTGTCAGCGTAAGTTTCAGATTAACTGGATTTAAAAAGGGCTCGTAAAGATTCAATTGAGGTTGTGAATTTCAGGTACAAGAATATTTGAAAGATGAGTGGATGAAGTCCATACTTGACAGTATTCGAGCAAACTTGGGAGCCATTCCGAGATCTTGGTATAACATTGAAGAAGATCGCTGGGATGTGTTCAATATGTCTAAGAGCTCCAAGTATTTAACCCTGGTTAGATTTATGATGCAGGTACCGTCCCGTATTGAAGCTTGAATTCTCCAACTAGAATGTTTTTTAATTGTGAACACATTTGCAGGACACTTTGCGCTACATGGTGGAAGACTCATTGAATGCTTTTGTTGCGGAGTTAGAATTGCTAACAGTCGATTGTGCTGGTATAACTAAAAACTACAAATGGAAGAATAACCTCCTCGTCTCTGATTTCCCGACCCCGGTAGGAATGTATCCAATTTTCCTGTTGGACCTCACAATTGACAAGGACGGTCCGAAATATAACCAACTTCTGAGTCGATTCCCAAAAACTTTGACTCAGATCTTCTTCAATTGCATTGACTCATCTAGTGGACTCCCTGATGTAAGTTAACGGTTGAATTTCTGTCACGAAGTTTCATTATTGCATCCTATCAAAGCAATAATAAACTTTCAGATTGTACCTCAAATCATGCAAGGATTGTTGTTTGGAACTATGAGAACTCTTCAATCCGTAGAGAAAGCGGAAAGCACCATTGCTGAGCTAAAAGTGAATTTAAATAAATTCCTTCGCAGGGGTCTCATTCCTGTCGACATCTATGCTCAAAAATTCCGATATTATTTACCGGTGTGGAATCTGGATCAGGCCAGCTTTCTGAAGTAAATTCGAACTAAGATTAATTAATTGCCCATGATACTATGGATTTCTGCTACGTGCTAAATTCAAATGACTCTGCTTCCACTCAGGGATTGGGAAACTGCGGATCACACAACGAAGGAAATTCGCCTAACAGTCGAGTTCCATATGCGGCATATGGAAGAAATCGAGTCAGAGCTCCCGTCATCAATTGATATAGGAGCTTTTCGCATTAACGTTGATGTCGTTAAACAGGCACTGCTGAGAAAGAAGAAATCATTATTCACTTCAATCCTGGATAGCTTTGCTACCAGGCTTCGAAACATTGTGCTACAAATTCGGAGTGACTACCAGGACATTGAACGGAAGCTCTCGAACAGGTCCGACGATATTGAAGAAGTGATGGAGATGAAAGTGTACTGCACGGGTGTTGAAGGACTCATTTTGCGGAAGGGTGAACAAATCGAACGAGTGATGAAGGACTATGAGATATTCGAGAAGTTCAAGTACCCAGTTCCAGCTGAAGACTTTGAGTCCAAATGGGCCGCTGCAATGGGAACCACGAAAATGCTCCGGATTGCTATGGAGGCTGTTACTTGGTTGGATGATGACTATGATCGTCTACTCAAAGTACAACAGAGTGACCTTACTGCACTCTCTGACCAAGTTGATTCCACGACACTTGCTGTGGCTGGTTTGGTCGCATATGTGGAACTGGAGAAAGCCAACGAAGTGCAACAGGAAGTCAAGAAGATTTGGAAACAAGTCAAGGATTTACAGGAAACCAGCGCACTTTTGAACAAGAGACAGAAGATTTTTGGATTGCCACCTGCACAAAACGAGGCTTTGATTCGACTTGGAAAGGATATTGAACCATTCAAGAGTCTGTGGTTTACCGCTGCTGGTAAGTCTTGGAAATGGAACGATCTATTTTAGTAAAATGGATAAATAAATTCGCTATATTTCTGGTTTCAGACTGGATCCGGCTTCAAGACGTTATCTTCCAAGGTACCCTGGACAAAGTTGATGTATCCACGGTCACCAAGCTGATTACGGAGGGTGGAAAGACGATTCGTCGCTGTGTCAAGTATTTTGCTGGCGCGGAAGCGATTCAACACATTGCTGAAGAAGTACGACATCAAATCCAGGAATTCAAACCCCTCGTTCCGTTGATTCGAACCTTCAAGAATCCGGGCTTACGCCAGCGACATTTGGAAGCCATTTCAGAAGTCTGTGGTAAGTGTCCGCTTGGGTTTTATTTCATAATCTCAACCCGCTATTCTGAATTGGAAAGTAAGTCTTATTCATAAATTCTAGGATTCAACATTGTGGCCAAGGGAAATCAATCGTTCAAAAAACTCTTGGACCAAGGCATTGGCGCATACATTGATGAAATCGAAGTGATTAACGATAGGTAATGCTAATTTGATTCAACTCAATCTGGCAATTTAATTTAAATGGATTTTTAACCAGGGCGACGCATGAACTAGAGATCGAGCGCTCAATGGATAAAATGCAACGAGAAATCAATAGCTACAAGTTGACTGTATTCAAGGACGAAGCTGGTAAATATTTTTGTTTGAACGGTTATTCAACAATAATATTTAGTTCTAAATATTACTGATTTGATTGCCTTCACAGGGTTCCAGACCGTGGTTTACCCGGATGGAGTTCAAAAAGTGATTGTAGAATATATCCGGGACACAGAAAAAATAATTCAAAGTCCGTTCAAAGGTCCATTTGAAGAGCGTATTGCTATGTGGGAGAAGAAGATTCGTTTGGCTAAGGACAATCTGGAACTTTGGATGGTGGACCAGAAAGACTGGATAGAGCTTCAGGAGTCATTCAAGATCCCAGACGTTGAGAATAAGCTTCCGGCCGAGTTCAAGCTGTACACCAAGATGGAACGGATCTGGAGACGAGTCATGCGGCTTGTTCGTGATACGCCCGATGTACGTACAAATTGAATATCGTCAGCGGAATAGTCATCATGCAACGACTTGGACCAATTAATTGTTATTCTGCAATTGAATCTTTCAGGTTTTGGACATTGGGTCTGACACGACTCTACGTGCTAGCTTGCTCCAGTTCTCGACTCTTGTGTACAGAGTAAGGAAGGGCTTGGAAGAACACATGAAACCAAGCAATTCGGATTCGGACGACGACTCCCCACCACCACCTCCAACGACAAACTGAATATCGCGTTCAAGTATTTAGACGTATTTATAAACGAAGTATTTAATCACTCTATCCCTGAAATGAGAGACTGATATGATTACACTAAAATACAAATGATAGGTACTGGACATGCAAAATGTATGAAAATGAAGGCATTATGAACAATAAAATAATAAAAATATATACTAGTTGTCTGATTGCATTTTGAATATATCATATTGAATACAATATATTATTACATGCACAGAACACAGAATGCTCTACTTGCTAGCATGGTATACAATGATCATGTCTGGGTGCCACGGCCACGGAGAGGCGGCATCCCCGTTTTATTCGTGCTGTGATTATTTGAAATCAGGGTATTTTCACCGTTTGTTTGTTTTGCCTGCTCTTCTGTCCTTGATAGGGTAGTGCCAGTAGCTCATTTCCCTGGAACCGTCCAAAAGGACGGTTTAAACAATTGGCTTGGTAACGATATCTAAAAACCAAAATTAACGCCTATTTCACTGCATAATTCCATAATTCGGTCACTGTTGCTCAGGGGAACTGACAGAA
>JAQFYT010002873.1:0-11888 GCA_034694925.1 Ceratophysella denticulata
GGAAGGGCAGCTTATAGTTGAGCAACAGTGAGCTATCTATGCGGCTATTAGCCGCAACCTGAGAAAGACCCTTAAAAAGCTGTATGAAAAAATGCAACATTTATGTAAAGCACATCCTTGACCACTCTACCTAAAGGATTACGATTACAGGAGGGTATTGTAGCTGTAGTGCGAGATACATAATGCAGTGTTGTATGGGTAAAAATTGTAAAAAAACCCTCAAAGGCAAAGGACCAATTGCTTTTTTGCTTTTGTATTGTTATAAGCTACAATAATGCTCTGCATTTTGATATGTACAACAACAACGCAGTGCATGCAGAGTACAGAGGGGTTGATGAGAATAAAATCATGAATTCTCACCCCCAGGGTAGATAACCCTGCTGTAAAGACCTTATAGACCTTCGGATGGACAGGCAGGCGGTAGGAAGAGGGTGTAATCTTTGAATATTCTAAGTTTTATATAGAATGAAGTAACCGGCGGGTACGTCAGAGAAAAGATAAATATACAATTTTTTAAACGAGACCGTTTCATATACATAGTTTTAAATCATTTAATTCCGAATTATTTCATACTTTATTTTACTGTGATTGTGATTTGTGATCGTGAGATCATCATCCTTGCATGTTTGAGACTAATTTCGACTTTAAACACAAACAGGTGAATCATACATATTTTCACACGCTTGCATACATATACAATTATTGTCATTTCTAAAAAAAAGAGGTCATATAAATTTTATGAAAATATTTACGGGCTGGTTCCAATTTTTTAAACGAGCAACAAAAGGTTTAAGCCGAAATTTGAATATGAAATGATAATGTATATTTCCAATTTCCACACTAAGGTTTATGAACACACCCAAATCCATATACATATAATTTATATTTATTTTTGAATGCAGTTATTTCTTGCACTGCGTCCTGATCCTGATTGTGTGGTACATAAGCAAAGTTTGTATTGTATCTGTAAATAGGGGTTGCGTGTGTTATTAAATTAATATGAGACGAACATGAAAACTAATACTGGAGAATATTGTTGAATTGGAGACACGAACCAAGAGCAGCGCAGCAAAGCGAGATATGGATTTCTTCAAATCAACCACCACCGGCAGTAGTGACAAAAAGAGAGTTCATAAATTGAATCGAATTAATTCTGAATATGATGGTAAGGAAAAGAATAAAATTATATACTTTTAATTTTTAATGAAATTGCATTCATCCGACCTTGGGTTTTTTTTTCGAAATAATACTTTGAATTTTGATGATTCTAGGATAATTTGCTTCAGGAAAAGTATAAAAGCTTATGTGCTACGGCAATTTCTACAACTGCTTAAAATTAAATGACATTGATAAACCCGTGACCCATGATGATACTAAAGGTTATTGGACTTAGGTATAAGTTCTGGAATAATTAAGCTCTCGTTATTTCTGGGACATTTAGATTTCGTGAAAGCCGTTGAGCATGGTAACGTGGAGAAAGTTAAGAACTACCTGGAAACTGCTTCGAATGATTTGGATATTAATAGGTACGAATATTTTTGATTTTAGTAACGCGTTTATATAATTTATATGGAGTGGCATTTTTCGATGCCATGAAAAAGAAGACTTTTGCAATAGGAAATGGAATGCTGCAATAAGTAGAATTGGTCTATAATTCCAGAGGTTAGGTTAATTGTTGGTCATTTGGGTATTTCAAAAATCTCACCTAACCTGTAGAACGGATCAATTTCGTCCGCTAACGTTTTAACCTAACCTAACCTTACTAAAATCAAATTTGCTGCCTTTTCATGGCAGATTCTATTTTCTCATTGCACGTTTATACCTTATATTTCCCATTTATATCTGTATGTATAAGAATCGCTCTATATATATATATATTTCTATTTCCACAAACAGCTTGACCGCGGATGGATTAACATTACTAGATATAGCTGTCATTCAAAAGAACCGTCCAATGGTTAAAGTTTTACTTGACAATGGAGCGACTGAGAATCATAACTGTGAGTGTAATTAAGAATTTGAATTTCAACATATGAACGAAATCTGTCACAATACATACTATTGCATCGGTTTAAATGCTTTCCTTTTGTTTGTTTTTAGGTACAAATGAATCAATGTTCGAACAATTAGAAGGAATTATAAAAGAGTCTGAAAAGAAATGTAGAGAATTAAGGTCTGCATTACGGAAATACTCAACGTCCAGTAATCCAACTCAACTAAAGGAATTAGAAAAAGAATTTCATATTTGGGAAAAGCGATATAAAAAATTTCAGAAAATGAGATCCGAATTCGCACAAATAAGTAAGTGGGACATTGAATTATTCCTTGTTTAAATATTGAAAATGCTTTTTGTCAAGAATTGACAATCATGCTTATTGCTTATACTCCAATAATTAAGTTAGCTCTTAAAGGAGAATACATATGCTAATCGGATCATTTATATATATCCCTGAACAGGACCACCAGATCCACCTTTAAAAGCTATTTTGAATGCAATTAGCTCCGTATCGGTTAAAATTCTAATTCAGCAAGATGAAGTTGGGGGAAATTCTATTTGTACGAAATATAAAAGTAAGTTAAATAAGTCAGTCCGAAATCGGACACCAAAATGCTTAATTCATGTCAGGATATGAATTCAATAATTTTGTGATTTATGCAAAAATATTTCAAGTTTTTATGTTGTAACCAGTTGAATGGAGCTCAACTGAGGATTTCAGAGCGGATGAATCTCATGTACTTGAAGAATTTGATCTCCGTGACATGGAAAGGACTATAAATAATTTGACGACTGGGACAAAATACTATTTCCGTGTAGCCTGTGGAAATTGTGCAGGGTATGGGGCGTATCTCAACACTACCCCCTCTTCGGTGATTCCTTCAAGTTAGTTCATTTTAAAACGAGCAACATTAAATTTAGTAAAGTAGCAATACACCGATATGAACATACTTATTTGTATGAATGAAATACATTATATAGGTTGGCGGGATCTAGATGACAATTGTCACCGCGGTGGACGCTTTATTGGGAAATCAGTCATATTCGATACAATATTTAAACAAGTTCTTGAAGCCAGGCCGGAATCTGCTTCTGAAATCCAACGTCTGCATTTTACCAATGAAATCCATAATTTGGGGATAAACGGTCACCAAAACTTACCTTCGGCTCATCAGCCCAAGAAGAACCAGAAAATGTCATCCATTAAGCAACTGTTTTCACACTCAACTAAATTTCACAAGAACTTTAAGAGGTTAGATTTAGATTGGTACTCTACCTATTATATTTGAAATCCTTATATCCATCAAAGAAAGTCGCTCAAAAATTTCTCTTGAGTAAATACTAATGTAGACTTATATTCGCTTTTAGAGGCGTCTTTCTATCCTGTGTAATGTACTCTGAAGATAAATTACTGTTAACAAACGAAGAGTTTTTACCAACAATTGAAATCGATGAAACGTATCCTAATACACTACAGGCGGATTTTAATTGGCTGTTAAAGGTACCCAATAATAACAGATTAATCGGTATTGCTTGAAAATAAGGTCTGCGGATTGTAGACATGATCATATATAGGGATAAGTCAAGTTATGACTAGGTTAGGGGTGAGCTTTTCCTAAATTGTAACCTATTGTATGGCATTGCGTCAATGAAATTTTGTTTTAAAATTTAAGGTGGCGTGTACCTGGGAAAATGTGAGATCTCTGAAACAGGATATGGAGAAATCTCTCAGTGCTTCCACATTCCATTTCCGACTTAAACTTCTTCAAGCTTCTTCAGTAATGCAAGTAAGTCAAAGATCATTCGTGAAAGCTGGGCATTAAAATTTTTGAATTTCATGTACAAGTACTTTGATTAAAAATTTTCCAGAATGCTCTTGGAGTAGATAACTTGGGACGTGTATACTACAAGCTAATCCGGGATAAAACCAGTTCTGTGGTTATAATAAGTATAGTCAATAATTTAAGTTGTACAAAAATGATCTCATCTACAAATCTGCGATGGACCACATTAAGTAAAGTTAGTAACCGGAAACCTACCGGAATACCAAACGATATTTCGAGTCTACTCATGAATTCTATACAGGTAATAATTAGAGACTTTACGCTCCAATTATACTGATCTGAAACATGCCTGAATTTAATCAAGTATTTTCTTTGGAGCAGAATCAAATCCTATTTCATCAAACGAGCAATGTTCCTCTTGGAAATGGTCTTTATTTGGGTTACCTGAAACTAGTAAGTTCAATAGAGCATCTCCGAATCGTTGTACAAGCAAAAAACCCGAATATTCTACCTCATTGCAAAATTAGAGACAATCCGCATGTTACCAGGTATGTTAAAATGTATTAAATCAGTTTATGAAAAATATGGAGAAATGTTTATCTGATATCGTTGATCTGACCATTGAATTGATATTTGACTTGTTCTTGTTCCCAGTGAGGAATGGGCACTGATTCATAAAATGAAGTCCAGATCAATGGATTCATTGAATGATGAAACTAATAATAACATGGAAGGTATTGAAGAGGCGAGCGATCCCCAAGAAGCCAATTCAGTATTAAGTCATGAATTGACACATGCCCAGGAAATATTTCTAACAGAAGTTAGCGCTGCACTGAAGATGCTTTTCTCCTACCTTGAAATCGACTACGAAGAGTCAATTGGTCATCGGTAGGTCTATTTTATTTAGCCAAAAATTCACAGCGATAATGTTTTAATGCTAGTGAAACTTTTATTTCAAAATCCGCAGATTCTACAATACGGAAGTAGTTGAAATGAATAATTGCGTTTCGATGATCATAGTCTATCCCGCAGTAGAAAATGTATGTATCGGAGCTGGACAGTCAGATGACCTACTGACAAGAGATGATCTCATAGCAATACCAATTCCGGTAGGTAAACTTATTGTTTTACAGTGAACAATTGGCTAAAACTTTATTACAATAATCTGGTCAAATAAATACTATGAGAATATTGTATTTCCAAACTTCCTTTTGCAGGTTTTCGAAATGATTCACTTGAATACATATCAAAGCGAGGTTATGATGCGTTATGCTCGACTGTCCGCCGTTGTGGAAGTGGATACAATTTTAGCTCAACATAATCAACGAGAGGTAAGACATAGACATGCAAATAGATTGTCAACGTCGACGTTTATCAGAATTAAGATGTATAATTAAGTCGTTAAGCATTTTTGCGCAGGTATATGTTTAATGATATGATTACCTATCATATGCAAGGTATTGATAATTACAACCATTTCCCATTTTTTGTCTAGGCTTTTTCCTGTATGGAAATAGCTTCAGCGAAACAGCGCCTGACCCAACTCCAATCCTTCCAAACGACACTGGATGCGAATTGGAAAGCTGTCCGTTGGGTAATGGAATTAGTGACGACCGCACGCAATAAATTGATCCAGTCTGTCTTTATCCGCGATATGCCTTATTTCGACCTACACAATTTCACTGAATCAACATCTTCTGGAGACACCAATTTCCAAAATAACGACACTGATCGGCGGCGACTCAACAGCAAGAATAACATGGAGCTGAACCGCCGCTTCGTATCTGCGCTGGGTAGCGCTTCACTTAAGTTTTCCAAGAGTGAAAATCAATTGGATAATTTGGAATTGAGTCGCAGTACAACCCCCATAACCCCGCGTGTTCAATCTTCTCCACCGCCAATCCACCATTTCGTGAACACACGGATGGCCAAGACTCCCGTCTTCGCAAAAGTTAGTGAAAACCAAAACCATGTGTTCAATTCCATGCATTCCCAGAGCGATATGACCATTTCCAATTCAGCGTCCAACGCCGAGGAAATAGGCAGCGCAAGTGTTCAGAACCTATCAATAGCCCGACAGAGCAATAGCTGTAATAGTAGTCCGATTCGACAACACACCTCATATCTCAGTATTCCTATGCCCAGACCAGCCTTTGTTCCAACTTCACCGTCCAAACCCGCTGGGGTCAACGGTCGGATGAGAAAAATGAGTCATGACCTTCCACCCGTCCCGCACCGCCGAACGCTTCCTCCGCCCCCTCCAATCCGCATGTTCCCAGCTCTGGACCCTCCTGCCCAGGAATCCAGTTTACCAAATGCACAATCCGTGAAGCCGTGTGACAATCCAAGATTATCCTGGAGCGGAAGCTCAGCTTCTTGTGCTAGCACTCCTTCGAATGGATTCATCGCCGATGTACCACCGTCCTTATCACCCAGCCCTCAATCCCCACCGAAGTTACCAGGCGTGATCCAAGTCTATGCAGCATACGAGTGCGGGCTGAGCCTGGGGACAAGTGTACGACTTCAGATCACGGGTCATACCACGAGTCGTCAAGTGGTGGATTTGGTAGTGAAACAATTGAATTCAGAAATAGAGGCAAAGGGTCAGCGAGAGCCAGTCTACGAGAGCACGTATGAATTCTGCCTTGTGGCTGTAATTGGAGCTCGTGAGCGGTGTCTCAGGAACGATTTCAAACCGCTCTATCTCCAGAATCCCTGGAAATCTGGGAGACTTTATGTCCGGAAAAAGAGCGACGTGACAGCAGCCATTGAAATGAATGGGAAGCACGGAGCTTACGCGTCTTAAACAACTCGGACAGAAGAATTGTCTTCCAAGCTATTTATATGATTAAAGATTGCGATTAGGTGGCAACAATCCGAGACGAAATTTCAGGAATTCATGATTCTGGCTCAAAATCCTATGAAGACGAGCGAGGCCGGAGTCAACTCCTCGACACATTACACGCAGGAATGGCGGCTCCATACCATTCTGCTTATGCCAGCAGCGAGTAGCTGAGCCAGCAGCAGCCGCAATTTGAATAACCTCAAGTTTATGCGCAACGCAAAACCACCCCGTTTACCGTTTCGGAATTATTGTGGTCTTAATTGGTTAAAATACGACTTTTGGCCTTCAAGATTTGTCGTTGTGGGTTGCTTTAACTTTAAATCGAATCAGTATCGACCAAAAATTAAACCGTTAATATAGAGCATCCCCGCTATTGTAATTTGCATTAAATCTTAAAGAAATTAATCATAGATTGCATACCTATTTATTTTATCATCTACGTACATGATTATAAATTCATTATTGATATCATTTTTCATTCGCATTGCAGTACAATCGCGTTTTATGTGTGATTAATAATAAGTATATAATACAGAAAACAAGCGGAAGTGATTACTGGAATTATAAGCTTAAATTAAATGCAAAAGTGGGGCTTATCCTTTAACAGGTCAAAATATATAAACCAAGTTCCTGAATAATAATTGAGGGTCAGGTCAGGTCGCTACTGAATAGAACAAATTATAAATATAAAATAAGTACATGAAAATTATATTTTAATGAGAGTAGCCCGTGCTACGCTACTGTGAATGCAGATTAGTATAAATGCTCAAGCTGGGAATACATACAGCGTGTACCGCGTCTAAATTGGCTTACAAGATTACAGATCATTTGTTAATAATTAAAACCCATATTATTAAATTTTAACTTTTGTGTCAATCCATGACCATTTAAGCAAGAAACAGATGCAGGTACTTCATGAAATCTATATTTCATAGTTATAGGTATTTCTATACGTATTTAACATAAGTTCTGAATACTGTAGTTTGTACTTAGGTAGTACCTATAACTACGTAAGGAAATTCTTGAGTTGGGAGAGGTTGGGGGATTGGGGAAACGGATTATCAAAAATTAAAATTACAAAAACTCGCAACTAAACTAAACTAGATTTTAACCTAGAACGTTCAATCGTCACACGTACTTTAACCTTATAAATCCCGAAAGGTTAAAAATAAATTCGATGTGTCTAAGTAAATACAATCCTGGTATTCTCGTGTATATTCTCACCTCAAGGAATAATTGTAATATGAAGGGTATACCGAATACCTTATGTAATTGTACAGATGTGGTTCAATATGAAACATGTGTGGTATCTGGTAACTTGCGCAGTTTTCTGTTCATTGGGGGTATTCCTTGCGGAAGGCCATGTTTTGGAACTATCGTTATCAGACCTTCAAGTATGTAGTGTTTTTCTGTCCTTCGCTTCAATTTCATCAAATTAGGCCACGTCCATTACAGTTGGAATCTAAACCAATTTGTATTGGAAAATAATGATTACAAATTAAATATAATACAAAAATATCATATGTGCAGGAAATGCCGTGTCCAAACTAAAAAGCAACTGGTCTCAATGTCAATACAACATTAAATATCGTTTGAAATAAACATTGGTAGGACAGGGGTAAGCATCTTTTGCAGCATGCAGCTCGCTGAATAGTAAAAGTATGTAAATTCAGCCAAATATTTACATGCACATTGAAGATGATTAAATGCATGTACTGTACAGAGCATGTAGTAAAGAGGATCCAGGGCTGGGTTGCGTAACTATATATATGTGCACACATGCACTTGCACTAATAATGGATTCCAAAAATGGTTTTAGAGTCAACAGGATAGAATTATATTTAGGGAGATCATTCATTTAAACGCAAATAAACAAAAAATATAATACGTACCGTTGTTAGATTTAATTAAACCCGTACGGGTCAATTCACAAGCGAACACAATTCACTTACATCGTCATCCTGATCATCATCAGTGTCAGACGAAAGCGTAATTGGAGACATGGATAATTCGGATGAAAACTTATTTTTCTTCGGCTTTGGAGCACTGGCCGTGGTTGTACTGTCCAGGGAACGAGGAAAGAGCATCGGTTTCTTAGATCTCTTACGACTGTCATTTCCAATCAAAATAGCATCGTCTTCATCGTCAGAGTCGAAGATTCCATCAAAGCATTTCTCATAAACCATTTTCTTTCCTCGTTGGGGTTTAGATTTAAAAATTGGAGATTTATATGCGTCTCTCGAGGTGCTCTGTAAGAATAGAAATCATTATTGAATTAAAACGCTGTAAATAACCTTAATATTAGTGACATATAAACTCTGATGGGACTGCAAGTACCGGGACTGGGTCCAATCGTCTAGTCCCGGAATCAATACTATCCAAATCGTAATCTAAAGTAAAAGCAGCAAACTCCATATATTGAGACTTAATTTCTTCCTGTTTCTTTTGCAAGAAATTCTGTGCTTTAGCATGTAATTTTTCTTTCTCCCGACGCTCGTCTGCAGTTCGCTTTTTCTCTGCTTCTAGTTCACTGTTAATATTTAAGTTGGTTGGAATTAGGCGGTTTTAAATTATTATGTTAAATATAATATCGAATTTAACTGAAAGTGGAGAATGAACTAACGTCTTTAGTTTGGTAACTTGAAACTCCATCATTCGATACTCTCCATCCTTCGTAGTCGCCAATTGTTTGTACTTTTCACACTCATTAGCAAGCGCCTGACGATCTCGTTGCTCTTGATTAAATTGAGTTTGCAAGGCTTGTCGGTCTACACTGCAATTAGAAATATAAAAGGCTCAAATCAAATTCTAGTAAAATAACCTAGGAATACAATTACAAACACTACCTATCATAAATTTATCACTTAATTAATTAATTTTGAGACTCTAGGTAGTCGAACAGAACAACTTACGTTAGAAGCTCATACATGTTGACCTGTATCTTGAAGTCTGCTTCAACAGTATGTAGTTTAGATTTGAGTTGAGAAAACTCAATTTCATGAGTACAGCATTGAGATTTGGAACTTGGGCCAGGTGAATCCGGGTCTCCCGGTTTCTCATCGTACGCATCTGGGAACAAGGGCACAAATTTTTTCGAGAGTGTCTTCCGACAGTTTGGGCATTGATTACTCGTCGCGGCTCCGGATCTGCAATCAAAAAATCATAAGTACTTATCATTAACGTTGCTACTGTTAAAACGGCAAGTGCACGACTGCCAGGCGCGATTGAACCCGAGCCAAGCTGCGTAAAGGTATTTTGTTGGTTTTGTCCAGGACAAAACCAACAAAATACCTTTACGCACCTTGACCCGAGCAAAGCAAGGCAAACTGGCAAGTGAGCAAAGAATTAAACTGGTATGAAATGAATATGAATGGTTATTTATGTAGCTTATCGAAGACCACTTTTGCATAACCTAAGTCTGGCCACTGGGAACTTACACACAAAATCATAGATTAATCGTGTTTGACATGAGGCAACAGGACTAGGGCCAAGTACTAAGTACTTACTTACCGCAACTTTTTATGTGAATTTTTTTAATTGAGCGAATTGAGTTGTAATGTAAAGCAACAGGGTAAAGTATATACGTCGTTGACCTTTGTAACTTAAAATATGAACTAAAGCTGCATAAGATTATCCAATTTAAACGAATTAAGTACTATAATTCAATGCTAACTTACATATTCCATTTTGTGATACAGAAGGTGTGGAATATATGCCCACAAGCAGCTGCTGAGATATTGCTCTTTGCTTGCAACAGTCGTGGATCTTGAGGGCCTTCAGTATTTAAAGCTGGACTCTTCTCTATGGACTCACTGCATATGGCACAGACGAGAACCATGATACAGGCACAGGTAATGTCGCTGAGGTCTCTGAAGATATTGATGACTTCAAGAACCGATCTGCTCCAAATTAAAGTAAAAATTTAGACTAAAACAAATAAAAAGGCAAATCCATGATTTGTGATTACGAAACGAACAACCATGGAAAACAATCATCGATACGATACTTGATCTTAAATGAATCCTTTAGTTAGATAGTAACTAAAATCCTGAATTTTAATTTAAACACCGCAAAAAAAATTTGTAACTTACACGTTTGAAGTTGAAGTGTTTCAATAAAAAAAAGGCGTTTGTCAGATGACGATGACGATTGAGTGAATTCCTCGGGTCAATCTTCGTACATTCCTTGCTTTAAGTAAGTGACATATTTACTTTTCTGACTTCCGAGGGAATATGATTTTTTTTTGCTTGTGGTCTGATTTCATACGGCGAAAATCTCAACGCCGCATGTAAGGTGTCCAGTTCTCGCTGTCAAGTATTCCTACTGTAAAAATACAAAAACGCTGTTAAAAAACAATCAACAAATTGAAATTGACATAAAAAATTGACAACTGTACTGTTGACTACAATCTGTCTGTGGACTGCAAAATGCACACAAAATATTAATCAAAAACAATTTATTAACATTGAACACAGATTGGGGGGTCCAGAACGATGTTAGATGAGCGCGTGCCCACAACAGCTGACAGCCCAGACAGAAGAATACACAAACAATATACATTATGTATAAAATATAACTATTAAAAAAAAACAAACAATAAATACAAAATATGAAATACCTGCCTGTCACTTGTTTTCCCTGTATGTCACCAGCCCTGTGATCCAGTTACGGATCGGATTTAGATAATCGGATACGGACGGTGTTAGAGATGAGACACGAGATTGAGATTTAATTTTGTAAAAATTAAAAATGATTTTTAAAAAAATCACCCAACCACACACACACAACACACGTTTGACGATCCACAAATAAAATCTGTTCAGTCTGCACGAAAATCAGGATATTCTCTGGAGTACGCACCAAGCCGTATTCTATCCTGTGCATGAGCCCTCACCCAAATCAATTTTTGTCTGGTAAGTCGGATAATGCAAGGGGTACTTTTCTCGTATCTCGGACACACGCACTACATGAACTGTACTACATTGATACATACATACCTACATGCATAAGGCATGGGGCAAAGTTTTGGCAAAATCGATGGAGCTCAGCAACATGGCCAATGGCCATTCACCATATAGTAAAAACGCAGACAAAGGACGAAATATAAAATAGCCTTCGTCCATCATCGTCGCTCTCGAATTGCTGCAGGCTACGGTTGACAGTGGTGCAGAGTAACAGCAGTTATCATTAGCAGTATAGCATATTCTGATCGGTAGTCCAGGGCTGAAGGCAACATTCAGATGATGAAGTTACTCTCAGCTCT
>JAQFYT010002874.1:0-11888 GCA_034694925.1 Ceratophysella denticulata
AGTGCAAAAATTGGACTTTGAACCCGCCTCACACAGATACAGTTCGCAGATACATGCACGTCATTATATATAAAGATACTAGATCTGTGATAAGCCCCAACATAAGGTACACGTAAAAACTCTATTTTCATTAAAATCCGACACAGTTCTAAATTCCGCTACAACACAGTTCTTATTGGATCGAGTTCAATTCTCATGTTTATGTAAGCTGACCAGAGGAGTAAAAATTAGTCATAAAATTTTGAACTAGAATGAGGAAACGTGTGCGTCATTTTTGCAAGTGTGAAAAAATGTTTTGTCTTTTGAACGCAGTAAATGGAAAAACACTGATTGATATTCATGCAGCACCTGTTATTTATGGTTATGGAAATACTGAATTATTTAATGGCGTTTTCCCTTTACTACAAGTTTGGGCAATTCCAGCCTGAAAATGCCGACGAAGTGGGGCACAGACCGACACGGTAGTGTCGATTGGTACCCTGTACAGTATATTTCTCTACTTAACATTACCACTATTTCACTATGTATGCATCGGTTCAATGGGATATTTCTTATAAAAATTGATTTAGAATGCGGATATGATAATTAATTAGTAAATTAGTTTGACTGGTCATGAACCTTTCGAGTGCTACAAAAAAGAGAAATGAAATTTTTCAATTCCAGCCAATTTTTAAAATGTTAATCTGAATATGGACCCTATTCCCTGAACATCGCTAAACGCGATGGTTAATTTCTTGGTTTGGTATCTACTACAATGCAATGCCATATGCAAGGTCGTTGAACGAGGAAATGCCCTTTTCAGTGTATCTGTACTTTTAAAAAATATGCAAAAATATTAAATATTAAAGTTCAAATATGATTGCACATACCTTGACAGTCAGCTTCACATCGATTCTGGTCGTGATTATTCTCCTTAGGGTCACAAATCACTTGACAGGGTCGACAAATGTGGTCCGTGGGTGAGCAATACTCGTGAACTATTAAAAGATCAATATAAAGCTTTAAAATAATATCAAGAACACATTTCTGCATAATTTAAAAAAAAAAATAAATTTAAATCGAAAACCAATTCACATACCTCGACAATTAATTTCTCCGCATTCCTTGTTGAGCGTGAGTCCTCCGTCAACCAAAGTCACTCTCGTCACTGCTACAATACCGAGTATGACCCCAAACGAAGTGAAAAACGGGACAGAAAAGCGGGTCATGATTCACTACACATAAAGCCTTCTACATTTCTTGTTTTTTAAAATAAATATATCAATGAATATTTATAAATCTAAGCTCTGCCTCGTTCTGTTGGACGGATTTAAATGGAATGAATGATCTCTGGTCTGCTGTGCCCTAATCCCAGGTATTCGAGCTCTTCCGTAGTAATCAAAATAGTACACGGAGATTAGATACACTTATGCCTACATATACTGCAGAATTCAATACAAAAATACAATACAGAAACCAAAACCAGGATCAAAACCTATAAGCCTTGGGCTTAGCCTAGGTAATAGTGGACAATATTGGGGGAAAATCCTTATAACTTATGCATTTGGCTGCCAGGTAGAAGGACAGGTAAAAAGTGGTTTTGGCGTACAGGTGTGGCGAGGTGATTGCGTAGCGTTTTAGCGTCTCTCTCACTCAAGCCCCTTTTAGTTAGTCAGAAATGACGTCAGCTTCTGAGCTTATGGTTATGGAACGGCGTGGTACTAGAGTACAATGCGAACTAAGACTGTGTTGCATGAAATTTTCTATTGTAGGTATTATAATGAACTCATACACACGTGAAAACACTCTCCTTGAGCTATCGGGCCCATCTTCAAAAACAATAACAATGGATGTCCGATACACGCTTTTCACTTTTATTGCGTAGGAATAATGCCAAAGTCCTAATGCGCCATCCTAACTCACAAGAATTGCGCGTTCGGCAGAGATGTATATGATTTCTGACTTTAAAATTTAAGTTTTCGTCAGGTTAGGCTAAGGTTGGCTGTGGAATATTTAGGTAGGTGAGGTTAGAAATACGAATCGTCAACCCGGCAAGCGTTAGTCGGATCAAAAAATCCTTCCTCCGGAGCACACGAAACGGTATAACGAATAACAATCGTTTAGTAACCTATGTATTTCTAAAGTTTTTCGATTGGATTTTGGCTATTGCTTTGCTCAGTTTTTCGTAAATCTGATGCAGGATACTTCTAGAAATTAAGGACCTAATGTACCTTGGTAATAAAGCTTTCACGAAGCAGTACCGGTGGGGCGTATGTAATAACGTTATACACCTTCGGTTATGTATGCAAGCCGAGTTAATGTCGTTTACAGTGCCAAAGCACAGTGCTAGTTATAATTTTAATTGACATTTAATCGTTTGGTGTAGAAAGAATTGACTATTTTTAATATGAACGGTGTCATAAACACGGAAAACAATAAATTGTAAGCTATATGTTCCATGTGGTATTTTGCTTTTGTTTAGAAATTGCGTCGATGAAATAGATGTTGATATTGGGTACAGTATATAATATCTAACAATAGCACCATCGTATACCTAGCTATTTCCAGAGCATTTTATACTAATAGTTTATATTTTCTAAATGTAAGTTGTATTTATGTAATTAAGTATGGAATGTAATTAAATAATTACTGTATGCTTAGTGGTCGGTGAGTTACTCCAAACTTCTCTTGTATTACAAATCCAATTCGCATACCTATGTAGAAAAGTGTAAGTAACCAGTGAGCCAAGCTAAAATCTAAAACTCAAATCCAAGAGTCAGGTCAACTAAAACACATCGTATTTGTATATTGAAAACGAACTGAAATGTCAATGGCATCTAAAAGCATCTGGAGCTATTTAAACTATAATGCAATACCAAATGATGCTACGGCTTGGCTTTTATCAGGGTCTTTGACGAAGCCGCGGCGCCAGTGAATTCCTTGGTTATTTAATATTCGATATATACTTATACAATACATAGCACAACGCTACAGTTAAAACTTACACCTGTTCAAGCCAATAAAACGGAACTGAAATATTGTACTTACCAGTTTTCTAAGTCTATTTCGGACAATAGCTTGAGTTCGTCCGCCATATTGATAATTATTGAACCCGTGCAGATTTTTAGGATAATACAGGCTTATTGAACTAAATAATTATGCTGGGTTACAGTCGTCCGGGCCTTATGACTTCGTCCGAATCGTTGCTAGATACTATTAATTATAAATGTAAGGTAATATCTGCATATTCTAATGAATTAGGTTACAGTATCTGTAAAGACGGCGACGTGGCCTGGCATTCGGTATGCACGAGGGAATTGGATTCATCGGTGTACGTGGGACAATGGGTTCTTATTTGTACCTTGAACCTCTGAACTGACTTGACCTGAAAGTCCAAGAAATAAAAACTAATTTTTGTTATTGACATTTATTATCGAAAGTAATAAAATAATTGACAACCTACGCCAATTTCATTGTGTAATGTGTAATCATGCCAAGAAAAGCCAAGAGTTCAGCGAGTATAGGCCATGAGAAAAAAACCTTGAGAAGTTTAATGTCGAGCATAAGATTAGCCATTTCTCGGTATTTTACGTGTCAAATGTTGGATTTGACACAAACACACTGGTCGAGGGTCGAGGTTATGTATATGCAAATGTTCCGCAATAGAAATGGCTTGTTACTGCGTAATATTCACAAAGTCCATGGCTTAGCATAAAACATGCTTGTTCGCTTCGTGGTAACAGTATGAAATACTTATTTAAAAAAAATTCTAACGTAATGTTAAGGCTAGTTTATTGCCCAAATAGGATTTAGAACTAAAACGCTGGCTCAATTAATATACATAGTTATGGCATATCTGGAAAGCTAAAAGCTTGGCTAACCACATTTGGCATAAAACTACCTTAACGTCGGACAATGCTTTGCCACTGCATCAAAGAACAGCGGTATTGCCGTCGTTTCAGATTTTTTGGACAATACCTAAGGTTTTGATTTGTCGTATGTCTCCGAGACTGGTGACACGATGAGGACATGCCATCATTAAATGTAAATTTATGTTACGACTATGCGATATTTCACATTTAGTGCATTTCAAAATAATATTTCTTAATGTCAAGTGAGAACAAAATTTTTTTAAAAGCAATAATAGCCTTCTGGAAAACGAATAGCTTTAGAGGTCTGGAGGTATGGGTTATGCTAATACAATTTTTCCTCAGCAGAATTTGCCTAATCTCCGTTTGCATCGAGGATATGGAACTGAACGGGCATGCCGTTTTCTCTGGAATTTCACATTTTTGTCATTCCATTCAAATTAAAAATTGCAACGGAATTTTTACCCAAAAAAACTGAAAACAGCAACATTTCCTAGCGTTGCGGTCACCACAGAACCTATAAATACGAGGCCAGGCAAAGCGCAAAGGTATCATTCGACTTTTTGCTTTTGACACGAGACACGGACAAGACGCGGTGGACAAGTCCTAAGTTCTGAAGCCCGAAGTATCTACAATTTTCCTGGAACATTAGCTTATATTTCAAATTAAGGTATAATACTTTTCAATTCGCATTCTACGAAGATTTTTTAGGACCATAATTCGCAGCCGGACTTCATCAGCGCTTAACCAATGTTTCACCCTATGGAAAACTAATATTTTTTATTTTTATTTGAAATTTTCAGAACGCCGAAGAAGCCATAATGGGTTTTGTGCTCAGAGTCTTCGTGTTAGTCGTGGTTGGAACTGCTGCTGCTACGGGTCAAGCGGTCCAAGCTATGGGAACATCCGGACCATCAAGTTCTAGTTCTACAACAGCGAACCCGACGCAAGTTACCGAACCAACCACTACTGCATCAACATCAACTTCAACCTCAACCACTAAGCCAACCGGTTCCACGACGTCATCCAGTACTACCGAAGCAACAGTATCAACCTCAATTACGCCGCAGTCAACTGGTACAGGACGTTCTGAAACAAAACAAACTGAGGGTGGCAATAAGAGTTCCAACAGCTCCAATTCCCAAATCGTCACCGCCGCCGTTGTTCTTACTTTGAGTCTCCTCTCGTCATTCGTATTTTAAACCGTATTTCATTTATTTATTCTAAATTCCGTCGAGAATGACTTTGACTACTTTGTAGATAAGCATATTTTCTAATGGATTCAACTATTTATGTAGTTATGTTATAGAATTTAGAAGCCCCAAATTGCTCTTCATTTTGATAAAATAATAGACGACAGTTCAATTTCAGTAACTTAGATTTCTTTTCATTCTCATTGTGATATACACATTTATTCTATTCTATGTAGTACTTGATGTAGACCAATCAATTAATTATATTGGATTTGCAGTGTTTATGATTTTAGATTGGAATTATTTATAATGAATTTGTAGTGTTCATGATTTAGATTGGAATTATTTATAATAATTTTCAATATTTATGAATTACATTTAAGCTCGCTCAAATAAAATTTTACGCTTTTCGGGCATGACATCCTTGGAATCGGAAGACGTTTGTTCTGTATCGGGTTTATTGTTAAAATAACACTTTACATATCATCCTCTGCGCGTAATTATTTGGAATATCCATAATTAGTTGCCCCAGAAATGATAACCACAGCATCACGTTCTAGTTTCTAGGATTTCATTTCGCCAGGCATTTGGGATATTAAGTTCCAAAAAAATATATTTCTATGCAACGGCAATTAATGACCTAAAAATTCTTCGTTGTTTCGTTTATTCGTATTGGAGCGAACCGGCAATTTGGAAACAAAAGCGATTTATGACAAACTTTAAGTTCAAGATTATTACAGAGTTTAATTTTCCTTCTCAATATTCCCAGACTTTGTCAGCGATGAACTTTTGACCATTTCGCATAAAGAAGTACTAAGTTAGAATGCACGGCCATTAAAATGATTGCTGATTTTGCTGAACTGAACTCTAACTCTAACTGTTGGCTGATGTCCCTGACATTCATTTAAATGTACGTAGTAAAGTTTATACCATTTATACCCGTGATATCGTTTCATCTGTACATTACATATTACATGACTATGTTTAATTTGTGGTATCCAAATACCTAAATCGGGATGGCGTTTACAAATTAGTTACTAACCGCATCGCAAGGTAGAGAATTATGGAAATTATCCCTACGGTTCAACTTTGTGATGAATTATTCACAACGTCACGCACAAAATTTACTTATTGCTTACTTACTTACTTACTAAAAATACATGAAACACATGTTAAAAATTTGTTCGTTGGATCTGATTTAACATAGTAGAATAATTTGTACAGCAACTTGTGCTTACTTTAGTTTGAATTGGATTAGGCACCTGAAAAGGTAACTACAGTAAATTAGCCCCCAGAAAGGACGATTATATATCATACTACATATGACATGCAGAACATGCTGTGACTGTGAAAGGAATCACTAGGTACAAACACGTACAAATACTGCCATTTTGTTTTTCACCCAAGTGTTTTGAGCAGCGGATTTATATTTGCGCGTTTTTTCACCTTGTTGATGGTTTAGGATCAGTACCTATACGCGTGCTGGTACAGTGCTTATATTTTGCATAAGAATGCCTGGCGATTCATTGCCTACAGTATATAGTTTGATCGCCTCGCAAGTTTTAAAAATTGTGCGAAATAGTTGAATACACTCAGCCCTAAATTTGGTGCCCACGGCGCAATAAATTATGAAATTGGCAGATGAATTAACCAAAAGAGGTTGCAGAGCGCGAAGCTCAGCCTCCGCAAAGTCGAGTCCGGCCGTACTCCTTGGAAATCTATGTAGGGTATAGTCATCGATCAATGCCCATATAATAAGTGCATTGATGGTGTTACAGATCAGAAATAGAATAACAACTGACATTAGCATTTTGGTCACTGATGTCTCAGCGGAATTGCCCGCTTGTTCGCCAAGTCCACGCCGAGCTTTGTTTGCACGACGAATCTAAATTACACGATTAAACCAAACAAGAACAATAGGTTTAAATCATGATAATTCTAAGCATTTGTTCTTACATAACCGATGCAACTCTAGGAAATTAAAAAGCAGACAGAAAAACAAATTACCTCCCACCAAATCTTAACGTTGAGGGTCATAATAAGTCCAAACGGTAGGACGTACATGAAGAAACTCCAGCCATAAAGCTGGTAAATTTTCCGATATTCGCTAATCATGACCAAACGTGGAGGATGGAAGAAATTCCAATACCTTTCTTCGTTTGAATATTCCCAAGGAATAGATTCAATCCATCTTGGAAAGTTTAATACCACTGAAAATGCGCCCAAGAATAGAATATACTTGATTGTACGCTTGGAAGTCAGGATTGATTTTGCACGAAGTGGCATCGATACTGCAATGAAGCGATCCACAGTGATCAAGATAGTTAAGTATACGGATCCCGTGTAAGCTGTACAAAAATATTTCTGATCAAATTTACATAACTCAAATAAAAAAAATAAAACGTATTTTAAAATTACTCGTTCTGAGGTTAATTCGCTTTTTGTAGAACTAACCTGATTTGTTCAAAGGGTAAAGCAGATATTTAAATATTCCCGTTGTTAATTCATTTAAATTATGTACATTAAAGTCATTATGCAGAACCAAATTGAACTGTATCGATGACGTTATCACGAATAGTGAATCCCAGAATGCCAATCCCAGAAGGATGTAACTGCTACTGAATTTACGCATTTCATTTCGAGAAAGAACTACGGCACTGATTGCGTTTCCAATGAACCCAACGCCGCAAACACTGTACAAGATTGCCAAGAAGACATAGGCGAGAAAGGGAACTCCATAATCCGAATTCAAATAATCCAGTTCTGTTCCATTTGATGGAATTTGAAGGCGGATCAAATCTGATTTACCTTTGGGAACCCCCAAACTGGTTAAATAGTTTACCACAGTTTTGTAATATTCTGATTCCAACTCCGGCTCATCCCAGTTAAAGTAAAACTGAAGTTTCTGTACTTTGGTTTTCAGAACCTCTGTCAGCAGCAGTGGTGCTATTTCTTTGTACAAATTCATCCGTGCCGCATTCTTGAAATATATTGAGAAATTCTTCATTAAATCATTCTGGATTTTAATGTTATCAAAGGTCAGCGTATGAACATTCGGGAACTGTATTATACGAGTAGAAAATATTTCACAGTTTCGAAGCCGAAGTTCTTGGAGCACGGGGTTTAACGAAATGTCAAGCACAACTTTTTCACCTTCCACGTCAAGATCAAGTTTTTTCAATGCGGTTAAGTTTTGCAAGAGGTCGCTGACGCTTCCGCTTAAGATGTTCACTTGACGGAGGCTGAGAAATTTCAGAGATGACGTGAATTTGACCAAAGCAAGACTCAAATCACACCATTCCAGAGAAAACATTTCTAATTTGGGAAAATAGATTGGAATGTCGATTGATGACCATCGAAGACTCACACCTTCAAGTTGTAGTGATTTGAGAACGGAAGTTGAAATTAAAGCCAAATTCACAGCTTCAGGTTGAATACTCGAATCAATCTCAATAAACTCTGGATCCAGGCAATGCTCAAATACTTCAGACAGGGACGTGTTCAAGAGGGAGACGCCATAGAATTGAAATGACTTGACTCCACTGAGGTATTTTAACTCGTCACTAGAGAAAACTGTTCGTTTCAGCTTAAGTTTCCTGATTTGTCGCGATCTGAAAACTGTATTCAAGAACTCAGAATCGTGTAGAAACCTTTCTATTGAGAGTCCATTGCCTGAAATTTCAACGTTGGCATAGCGGCTTATGTCTCGAACATATATATCCACATTGGCCCAAACCTGCGTGTCCAGCTCCCATTCTCTGGATTCTTGGTAGAAGAATATATATTTGGTCATTTCTGAAGAGGATTCAAATGTGAAGTGTGTGGATGAGGATGTGAAAGTAAAGCTTTTCAGTTTGGGTAAATAGACTTTACTCCGAAACTCGCCCGTCCATGAGACAGATGTCAAGTTTAGGGTTTCCAAATTATTGCAGCCTTCTAACGACTCCAATAGCATGTTAGTTTCAAAACTGGTGAAAGAAATTGAAATTGATTTCAAGCTTGATCGAACTTCTCGTGGAATGGGTGTAAATGCCACAAAGTCTGTGTCATTTCCGGTAATGATTATTTCCTGTAAGTAGATGTGCGAAATCGTTAAGCTTTCGACTCGGTACACTAGTGTAGCATTGATTGAGGCTAATTGGACTCTTAGCCTTGATGAATTTCCTGTACACGGTGCACCCAAAGTATTTTGATTGTACACTATATTCGGACTATCTAGATCTTGTTAACTGGTCATTAACCAAGTTCACTTTCAGCCTGAGAAGTGCACCAAAAGTGTCACCTCTACTGAGCTATAAGCGACATGAAGTCAAAGCTAACTTAGATGCACTTCACATTCACAGACTGAAAGGGAGTACTCGGACAACGACAAGTAATAATTAATAATATGTATGTCCGCGTGAGACGCCTGAATATTCAAGAATCCAGTGCTACAGCTACAAGCTAATTTCCCGGAGTACAATTATACCCGAAATACAATTAAAATACTTAGGATAAATCTTTGCGGGAAATCGAAATATTCACCCAAGCCCCACATAATCTTAAGTAGCTTAAATTCAATTCCTGACTCACCCTGCACTCGTCATCAGTTGTCCCTGAACTTTGATTCATAAAATTTGACCCACAGAGGTTGTCGATGATTTCTTTGGATAGATACTGGTCTTCTGATATCTCCGTAGCTTCGATACCAGAAATACTTTTGTGTTGAAGTACAAATGCAGATGTTAGAAGTAGCAGAATTCTCAAGATCGACGGAGACATGGTGTAGTTTATGATATTGAATTTCATTGAATCGTAAGAAAACACCTTTACTAGTAGTATTCTTGTTCCAAACTCGACTTAATCTATTAGGCTAGCCCATTATCTGTCATATTTATAGACTGGAATACCCGTGGGTACTGCGATATAATGAGCAATTTGCATGAATTAATTAGAGTTGGGCGAACTTTGGTAATGAACGAGGAAAATTGCAATCGTCGAAATAATTAAGTAGCGGAAAACTAATTTGTGATGAATGATTTTGCCTGGCTAAGCGTCAAACAACAGCCAGAAATCTTGTCTGTAAAAGTAAGGCCAATCAATACCTTGATAAAATACCTGCCTTACGGCACCTTGCGAGCAAAAGGTTACGGGCACAGGCATTATGACATTGACTATGACTCTACATAGCATTCTTTTATGGAAATGTCTTGGATTAGAGATTTAAATGCATTTGTTTGATTTTTTATCTTTGCGCTTCCATTAGAATCAAAAACTTTCCTCAGCTGTCTCCTGACAGATCACCGAATACAACTACCGACCTAGCCTGGCTGCGAATAATGACAATGACTGTTTTAGATTTAAAATTGCACATGGACAGACGGGTGGAATGCAATGGGTCATCCCAAAAGACCTTCTGGTCTAAAACCTGTCTTGGAGTTTATAGCTCAATCATGTTTGTATTCACAATCCTCTCTACCATTATACATGCCTAGAATACGCTAACCCAGCCACCATGCAATATTATTCGCACTTAATGCTAATACTAACAGCAGCCAGTGTAACATTGTATGGATCAACCCGTCCAAGTTACGAAGTAGACGGTGTTGAGAAGAAACGAAGCGCACAAAAATAGATGCGACATGCGAAAAAACGTAGCGCATAACCCAAAGAGCTAGTAGGTATCAAAATCAGCCGAGACTTAAAAATATATTTGTTCCAGCAATGTTTTTGGTGTTATGTTTCTGTCACAGCTATGTTTTGTGAGCTCTATGTTTCTTGGCAAAATCTATTTGACTTGTATTACTGTTAAATATATGATCGCGTGTTTAAGTAAAGCACTGGACGCACCGAGTGTCCAGATTGCGAATGGGTTCAGTAATGGTCAGATTATAGTCTAAGATGGAATTCCAGAAACAGTCCGAGCTCAGTTTGAGAACTTATTATGGGCCATATAATTCACCCACCATTTCAACGTGCTGAGCCACCAGGATTTTGTATAAAGAAGTGCCAAGTTAGATTGCATGGCCATTAAAATGATTGCTGATTTTGCTGAACTGAACTCTAACTGCTGGCTGATGTCCCCGACATTCATTTAAATACACATAGTAAAGTTTATAGCACTTATCCGTGATGTCGTTTCATCTGTACATTACATAACTATGTTTAATTAGTGGTATCCAAATACCTGAATCGGGATGGCGTTTACAAAGTTGTTCGTTGGATCTGATTTAATATAGTAGAATAATTTATACAGCAATTTGTGCTTACTGTAATTTGAATTGGATCAAGTCCCTGAAAAGGTAACTACAATAAATTAGATCCCAGAAAAGACGATTGTAAAACATACTACATAGGACATGGAGGCCATGCTGTGCCTGTGAAAGGAAATACTAGGTGCAACCACGTACAAATACTGCCATTTTGAATTAATCACAGAACCCAAGTGATATGAGCGGCGGATTTATATTTGCGCGTTTTCTCACTTTGTTGATGGTTTAGGATCAGTACCTATACGCGTGCTGGTACAGTGCTTATATTTTGCATAGGTATGCCTGGCAATTCATTGCCTACAGTGTGTGGTTTGAACGCATCACACATTTTAAAAGTTATACGAAACAGTTGAATACACTCAGCCCTAAATTTGGAGCCCATGACACAATAAATTATGAAATTGACAGATGAATTAAACAAAAGAGGTTGGAGAGCGAAGAGTTCAAGAAGCACGAACGCGAGTCCGGCTGAATCCGATTTTGTGTAACTTGTGCCACTGATTTCGTTGATCAAGAACCAGATAAATAAACCGTTTAAACGGGTGTAGTGTAGACCGACAATGTGGAGATTTTAAAACGGATTGGAAGTTCAAATT
>JAQFYT010002875.1:0-11887 GCA_034694925.1 Ceratophysella denticulata
TTTACTGTTTTTGTTTACTTCTTAAAAATATCAACGGATTTGAATTTCAAGAATAGATCAATCACCTACAGGGTTTACCACATAAAAGTTTGATTATGAGCCAAAACGCAAAAACTCCCACTCAAATTCAAACTTTTAAATGCTACACCCTGTATACCGGGCCGCACACACCACGCAGGCACCCATACATGCAGCTTCTTCCTACGTGGTTATATTTAAGATTCTCCAATACCGTCAGATATTTGACACGTACCTTTACTCATGGGTGACAACAAATGGGTGGTTGTATAGAAACCTCCGAAGCTGTTTCCAAAGACGGTCACACGGTTTGGGTCGCCACCAAAATGCTTGACATTGTCCTGCACCCATTGAAGCGCCATGATTTGGTCACGTACAGCCTGATTACCGCGGGCCTTTGAATCATGCGTACTTAAATGTCCTGCAAAAATGTAACATTTTCGTAATAGTTCGTAATTTCGTAATTCGTAACAGTTTAAATTGCTGTTAAATGTGAGTGTTGTAATACATTACTACAGTGCAATTTCATAACAATTTTACCCAAAACCCCAAGTCGGAAATGTAGCGTAATGAAAATCACATCCTCGTCCATAAAGTAGTCGCCGCGATATCTGGACGCATTTCCAGTCGCACCACCTCCGTGCAGGTAAAACATTATGGGTAAATTACTGGTTTCTAATTCTTCTAACGGCTGTAAAGCGACAATAACAACCGAAGTATTGGTTAATTCCTAAATTAGGCAAGCGTCATTGTTTGTTTGTAAAGCAGAATGAATGTTGCGTTTACCCGTGGTGTGTAAATATTCAAATGGAGACAATCTTCAGATCCCTTGCTTACAGGCAGCGGATTGTATTTATCTTTTTGAATGCATTGTGGCGTAAGCGTAGTCGCGTTCAGCGTCCCTTCCCATGGCTCGGCTTTGACTGGCGGCTGAAGCAAAATGGATATCGATTCAAATAATTTTCTAAGAAAAATTATTGTTCAGTAATTCCTATACAGAATTTTCTTACTTGAAATCTAAGCTCACCAACTGGAGGTTTGGCATAGGGTATTCCAAGAAATGCCAAATAATCTCGACCGCCACGGGAAGTGAGCTGCATTCCTCGTAGTAAACCCTGATCCAATTCAATTACGATATCATCTTCTTGGGCCTGAATAATGCTTTTTGCATTGGTAACGGCTACCAGTGTTAAGCACAATAATGCAATACACGGAAATATCTGGTGAACCCGCATTTCTAATGCAGAAATGAGTTCGAGAATTATCAGGAATAAATAGTGAAAATGCTGGCACTACAAGAACGCTCTAATTTATATACTGGCATCGGAATTGACAGCAATCTCGACAATCACACGATTACACTTCAGAATTACCTACCTATACAGATAGTCATGTGAATTATTCATTCACATGTCAGCGACGACAACGAGGCAAACTTTAGATGCATGATCTACTAGTGTTTTTTATCGGGGCCCACGACTTAGATTGACGGATTGAGCAAAACAAATGTATGTAACTGTAATACAAGTTTACGGATAAGATTAACAAGCGTTCGTTTGTAACTTTCAATTTCAGATTAGCTGACAAGAGTCCAAATTTTATGTGCTCAACTTTGAAACGATGCTGGATTGGCGTGTTTCCATAAATAATATAGAATTTAATTTAGATCGGAAATAGTGATGCATACATTACGAGACGCGACTTAGCATTTGACACGCGGATTACTGTATACCTAAGATTTTGTGTCGCTGAACTATATGTGGGCACTACGTGCCAGTACTCACGTGGATTCCTCAATTCCTGCATTTCTGTTTTTGTATAAGAACACGAAAATGACTGTGACATGACGGTGAGAGCTGAATTAATACGGAATCATTTGTACAATACAATTGCACGTAATTTACCAACAAAAGCGAATCTCTTCGTGGTGGTTACAGTTAACATTTGTACAAGGCACTATGTGCCTTTTTGGTGAATAGATGAAAGTAAATCAGCCAGTTTTTCTTCTTTTTATCACCACAGAGTTGTAAAACCCATATATCGAAAATTGCAAACTTCAAACCCTCTGTTCAATGAATACTGATAAGGATCACTATTAGTTAATCATCACACTGAAGGAAAAAAAGAGTCGTCGGCTCGCTTTCATTTTTCACAATGTTTTTGGCTCAATTTTCGCCATTTCTACAGTCCATACACGGCATTAAAACCGTTTATGTATTCGTTGACGTTGGACTTTGACCCACAACATTGAATCAAAACCAATAAGATGTGCCCATACTTTCTCCATTTTGGTAGCCTCATTCTACTCAGTTGCTCGCATCCACTCTGGGTGCGAGGGTGTGTTTGGTTGAAAAAGTGAAATTAATTTACTTATATTTCTGTGCATGGGTCAGTCCTCAAAGCCTTGACCGCCTGAAGTTGCTATTGACCCATTAACCATGGAAACTAGCTCTGCCAGTGACCGTGACGTGAACAATAATGAGACCGGAGCGGACAGTGAGTATTACTCCGAACCGGACGTGGACGTGGAGCTCATTTACAATCGCCTTATCGATGAAGCCCCTTATATTCCTGGAGACGAGCTAGAATCGTCTAAATATCCTGAAATTGATTGGATAAACCCCGCGTTAATTAAACGGGGTCAAAAGTTCGTGAAAGCAAATTTCTTCTCCCTGATTTGTGCCCACCTCGGAGCCCTACTTTATGGTTTTTCGTTTAAAAGCCTTTCCACGGTTTTGCTGCGGACGGGTCATTCCAGTGAGGTTCAAAGTTCCGTAATTCGCTATCTCGCCACATTTATTCACCTCAAAACCTGGTATGAATCAGAAATCACAGGAGAGAACGAAGTAGGCTACAAGGATATTCAGAAAGTGAAGAAAATGCATGTTTTGGCACTTCGAAAATATCGAACGGTTCCAACAGTAGACGACGATGCTCTGGCCAAGCTGGAAGACTGGACGAAGGAAAAACAGGACATTCTGGAAGCTCTCCAGGATGATCTGAAATGCATTGAAATTCCTGATATTCCTCATCACCTGCTTACATATACACCGAAGGTGCCTATGAGTCAATTCGACATGGTTATGACCCAGTTCGGCGTCATTTCTTTGGTTTACCTCTTCCCGAAGACACTCGGAATCAAGGATAAGGCCGGACTAGATGGTTTCCTACATCTCTGGGCCATTATCGGGAAAATTCTTGGGATTCAAGATCGGTTTAATCTCGCTCTTTTTCCTAATCACAAGCTCTACATGAAAATATTCCGAAATATTGGGATTTCAAGCTTGCAAGAGTCGGACATGACCGTGGTAACACTCCAAAAAGCTTTAGTAGACGGAGTTGCAAAATATGCGTATTTTACGTCCGTTCGTTCTCTGCTCTACTACGGGTTGTCTATGAATGACGCTTTGCCGGATTTCAAGGGCCGAAACTTGGCTCGGTTAATGAGTTCGGAGGATTGGTTTTATTACTGGCTGGTGCGCGTTCTTCTCGTCTTCGTGCATCGTTTTCAGTGGGTTCGGTTGTGTGTGAATCGAACTGCAAGGCTCGTTCTCAGCCTCGCGAGTCACAAGTACTTGAAGAAAAGGAAAATGAAAGTGGTGACGACGAGTGTGCGGACAAACCAGTTGGTAGGAGTGGGCAGGACTTGGTGGGGACGCTCTCTGTTTCTCAAAAATCTGTTTAGCGGTCAGATGCTGGGGAAGTACTACTCCTCATCCATCATCTACAACACCGTCATTTGCATTCTCTATTGCACGTGTTGCCTCTTCTCACTGCTCATTGACTGCGTGCGGTTCTAGCGGAGAAATTTCCAATGGGGAGCGACACGGAGGGGTTGTTTTTGAATTAATAATTATGTTGGAGCAGGCCCAATGGTACCCCTCATGCCGTATGTTTCCAACAGCAGCGTTGGATCCAGGTGTTGATTCCATCTGCTGACCTAACAGATGCCACCAAAAGGAACGAGGATTCCTGCTTCGGCAGCGTTGATTCAAAGGGATCAAAGTGTTGATTACCACAAATCTGATCAGCATAGCCTCCAGCGGTAGATTCGACGAGCGTTGCCTCCAAGGTTCGATAACCCCTGCTACGACCAGTGTTGCCTCCACGTGCAACGACCAGTGTTGCCTTCAAAAATTGATTACGTAGACCAGCGTGGCCTCCACTCGAGCTCCGACCAGCGTTGATTCAAAAATCGATAACTCCAACTCCGACCAGGGTTGCCTTTCAAGGGTTCATAGTCGTTCTTTCGACAGAGCTGCCCACCAAGTACCCCCTACGTTTCCTATGAATGTGACATAATGTGGCCTACAAATCAGACGTTGATACTATTCTATATACAGATACAACGCAACAGGAATGGATAACCACCCAGCGTCACTATCAACGCAATAAGTGCGCGTTTGTAGAACAGAATTAACTGGAAAGCTTCTGCTATAATCATTTTTTGTACTAAAATGAATAATAGTTCTAGCTACCAAAGTTTGACATGATCGGAAAGCAATGATGCATTAGAACACTAACAAGAGCGAGAGTAACAACCACTACTAAAAAAACTGGATACAAAAACGTGTCATCGTCAAACCTAGCTTCAACCAAATAAACATGCTAATTATTCCCTTCTATTTGAGTGTATAATTAGGTATTCCTATTAGCGTATTTATTGTCCTTAATTACAAGAGCATATTTGTTATGGCTGAAGTTCGTGTGTATTACTGTAGTACTTGCTAAATGGTTTTATCCTCTTCAACACGCGTTTGCTTGAACTGATCTTGAATATTGTACTTTGTACATACAAATATATCCTTCTTCTGTTTCTGTTTTTATAATTTTTAGATCTTGTAGATGTATTTATAAATATTTCGGAGTCTAGGTTAATAAAGAAATATTCACGGACTGACATTGTTCCATTTCCCATTGGTTTCATTTACTGTAGGTATTGTACTAAGGGCTCGGCATTGGACATTGACCTTCCTGATCCTGAACCCCCCAACCCAGTCAATTACATTTCCCACTATTGAGAACTCCTCTATCATTAAATTCACCACCTGTTGTCATCTTCGATCCAATCTTTTGAGAAATGCAACTGCGGCATGCAACAATGCACTCCACTGGCCCTCCTCATTTTCTACTACGTTTTCGTGTATGCTGGGCCGAAGGAAGAAGCCGGAGATGAATGTGTGTCAATCTTGCAGCCTGCATACAGTAGCTAAAAAGTCAGTTTTCATGATGATGCGTGACTTTAAATGCCCACAGGCTCACAATTTAGAGGAAATAGTAGTCAGGAATTATAATTAGCACAAAGAGCCGATTTCGTAGACATATGACGAGTCACAACTACCTCAATGTACCGGTAGTACATTAGAGGCAGTAGGCCATGACGCTCAAAATAGAATTGCAGTCCGGTCATCTCAAAATATCCCGTAAGTAAATAATGGTGTTTATCGTTTGAGTATCTTTTTGGCAATAATTGCCAAATATACTCAAAATTTAGCTGTTATTGTGATCGCAAACGTTTATCGTATCCTACATAGTGATGCAAATGATTCGGTTAGTCTAGGATCGACGAGTAAAACAAAGCCAATATTGCATGGAATCCCGGGCCGTTTATGCTGAATTTGTCGTGCATAAAAATTAACCAGTATTATGCATATACGATAGTATACCATCGCGAGCATAATATAGGTAGTACAGAATATCTCTATGTCTAATCTGAGATACGATACATAGCGCACCCCGTAACTTTTACAACAAAGGATTTGGATAACTGACGACAAACATTCTCCCATATCGAATTGTAAATAAAGACCGTAAAGTTATACACACCTACTTTAAAGAAGTCAGAGTGACAGTTATTCCTAAATTGAACCAAATTACAACCTAAAACTAAACGCAGATTCACTTATACTCTAGTCGCTTGAGTGCATTAGCTTAGGATTTCTATTGTTGTGATCCCCAATTACGTTACGTTATTTCTGCTCTCTGTCAAAAGTTGATGTTTCACGTTTCACGCAATATTACCACGTTAACTTACTGTTATCCCAATACGGCATTTTCTGTAGAATTCCTACTATTCCTCCTATACATTTCTATACAGAGATATCTATCCTCGCAGTATGCAAAAGTCACAACAGGCATTAATGCCACGCAACCATGCACCTGAGTCTTCAAAGATTCTTACTACAATAACCAACAAGGCTTGAGCTCGACGCCAAATAGCCAAATGTTCGACGAGTCCAAAACTTTAAAACCCCAAACCTTAAAATGCATGAATTGTCCTAGTTTCAACGCTTGTGGTATAGCTTGGCAGAGCATAATTGTAGACAGTGTTATTTTACTCAAGGCAGTCAACTTCAACTCGGCAGCCATAGGAAAGCCTATTATATTACATCTCATTGCCAACGCCAACTAACTAAGACGTACATTATTAAAGTACCAACAATAAGGATTTGGCCAGCTCACACGAGATCAGTCACTCGTATTACTCACAGTCATAGACCGCTCGTCAGTCGTCTTGGAAAGCTTTCAAAGTTTACAATAAACGTTATAACAATTCAAAGTGCAATATGTAGTTAAATTCAGAGACATAACGGGAATGATTTGGTAATAATACCAAATCTACAGCACCACCATGTCTGAGACCACCATGGACACCCGAGAGGAGTTCGGGCTAAGCGACGAAGAGCGGGAGCAAGTATACCACCGCCTACTTCACAGTGCACCTTACATTCCTGGAGACGAGGCTGGACCGCTGACCGTCAAGGAAATCCCGTGGGTTGACCCCGACTTAATCCGGGAAGGTCAGGAATTCGTTAAACGGAATTTCTTCGCCGTGATATGTGCTCATCTCGGTGCTCTACTATTCGGATTTGCCTTCAAACGGCTGTCAACGGTTCTGCTCCGAACCGGAAAGTCACATGCCGTGTCCGACTCCATGATTCGCTATCTCTCCACTTTCGTCCATTTCAAAACTTGGTATGAAAATGAGCTTCTGGACAGTGACAACAATAATAACAATACGAAAGGCACGGCCTTTCGGGACATTCAGAGAGTTCGACGAATGCATAGCTACGCCCTCCGAGTGGCTGGCGTCACACCGCTACCGCCCATAGAAGATTTTGCAGTGACGCCTGAAAAACTGAAAGTGGTCAATGCTTTGGCCCAAGACCTGAGCCTTGTCGAAACTCAACCCGTGCCAGCAGAAGTGATGACGTATACCCCGCAGATGACCATGAGTCAGTTTGACATGGTCGTGACCCAATTCGGTCTCGTGGGCCTTATCGTACTTTTCCCAAAAACCCTCGGAATTAAAGACACGCGAGGCCTCAAGGGTTATCTTCATATTTGGGCCATTTTCGGGAAATTACTGGGTATCCAGGACCAGTTCAACCTCGGACTCCATGCGGATCATGAACTCTTCCGTCGAATTTATATCAATATTGGAATTGCTAGTCTGAAGACAGCCGATGTTCGGATTATTACACTCATGAAGAGTTTAATTGAGGGGTTTGGAAAGTTCACGTATTTCGGGTCACTCAAGTCCATGCTTTACTACGGACTGTGCTCCAAGGAAGCCTTGCCCACGTTCCAGGGTAATAATTTGTATGCTCTGTTGAGCTGGACAGACTGGATGTACTACATTGTTTTTAAAACGGTTCTTCGACTCTACTACAGATTTAGTTATTTTCATAATTTGACTGATGTGATTGCCAAGTGGGTTGTGGAAGCTCATCAGAGATACTACTTGACCACCAAATCAAGAAAGTGAGAGGGGTTTTTACTATGAATCATAAACCTATATACAATGAGTGGTATACCAGAACATTATTATTAAGTAATCAATAAATTATTAGTCGACTTGTGTTTTTTCAAAGGATTGGATGGTGTGACCCTTTAGTGTGCTGATTTTATTCCTAGATTTATATACCGTATATCTCTAACACGAGTCTGGCCTGAAACATCAGAGCAAGCAGAGTTAGCGTCATTTATGGGATAGACATACTTACAGACTTCCAAATTCCCTTCTAACTTGTAAACGTGTACACCTTGTATTTGAACCGTCGTAGAATGAGACTTTCAATGTCAACCACTCTTCGATACACAATAACATAGGCACTTTGTACAATTTACGTAAAAAAAGCTGTGGCCAATCTACCTCAAAGAGCAAAAACTAATGTTAGACGTGGTAAGGAAAAATTTTTGTTTCAACGCAGATAACAGCATAACAGCTAATTGACACGAGCGAGATCACTATTAAATTTTTTTATACGCTTCATTAATTTTTCTATAACAATTTCATATGAAGACTCATTTTAACTGATTGTGAGATTTAACACGCAGTCGTGTACTAAGTTATTTTCCTAACAGCTATTGACTGTATGCTGCAACCATTCATGAATATATATCCAGTTCCAGCAGCGCTATTTATTCCTACCCTAATGTGTGTAGGCACCTAGTTATTCTCCTGCAAGTCACTGTAAAAAAATCATACTTATACACTGAACTAATTTGGCTAATAATTCCTGAACAATGAATTACCAGATTGAAATTGTATATCTACTATCTACATATGTAACTTTTTAGCTGAGGCGAGATTCGAGGCGGTCCAGTATTTAATGCGGAAGCCTTCTTATTGTAAATCCTAAGATATGCACAGGCAGGCGATATATAGAATGGATGCGCCTGTGTTTACGTTGATTACATAGTACGGCAGTGTTACGTAGTTCAAGGACGACTTCACGACATTGAGTTTTTGTTTTACAAAGTTCTCAGCCCTTAATTTGCAATTGCCCTTGTAAATTCCTACCTATGGATCTCATATCTAAGCCTTCGTTTACGACGGTAAACTTGATGCATGTATTTAGCATTGTACCATCCTTCAATACAGGGATATACGATATACGTTTAATTTACTTAGTGTTCCGGCATTGTTTAATTTGCATTTCAGATATGCTTATACAGATACTCCAAATTAACGCATTCATAGTAGTGCATACGTTGTACTATTCATTTCAAAGGAATATAAGGATGGAAAGGGTTGTTCATAACTTTTTCGTAGTGTAGTGTAATAGTGTTCTCATTACCATGAAATTTGGAGAATGATATGATGCGGAAATCAACATAAAATCTTTGAATGGTATTGTACGACCCTATAATTGTATTGTTCAATCTGGTTAATTTACTAAAGATTTGTCAAACCCGAGGTGTCAAATCTGATAAATGCATCAATGGCGCTCCGTTTTTTTATGTGCGCTGTGCAGCAGTTGCTAGGTAACAAACCCAAGACATTATTTCACCATGAGAACTGCACTGAAACAAGCTTTAATTTAGTGCATAATATGTCCTAGTAGTTTACGATTTCGGCATGTATGAGTTTAGAAGGGAAAACAAAGGTTATGAACAGCCTTGTACATGTTAGTAGGAGCATACAAACATACATACATAGTAGGAGCATTAATTTTTAACGACTAAACTTCGGTACTTGTTGTATGGACTCAAATAAATCTCATAGAGCGTCTACCGAAAACGATATGAAATTGAGAAGTTAAGATGTAAGCAAAACAACTTTTGTTTCTTCAAAAAGTGCATCACTTTTTTGTACTCGCGTACCAAAGAAGCATTAAACAAACCGAATCTGCAAAAAATTCTAATTAGGTATACCTATTTACCTTAAATAAAAAGCAGGCTACACCTGCCAAGTGCGATTTATAGTCCAAGGATCCCAAAAGATCAGGCTCATTTCAAACTTTCAACCAAAAATCTCAATTCTTCATTCAAAATTGATTCAGCAGCTAATCGGGCATTGTTCACTTTAATCGCTGTTTTTTACCATCTTTGTTCATATTTCTAACTTCAATACGTGTGTTCTCTAGGAATTAGGAAGGAAATGTCAAATGTCAAATTATGAACTCCAAGTAAATAACACTGAATCAAATAAGAAAACGGAAAAAACAACTTTGCATTATCTGAAGTGATTCAGCCGTCGCCTTAGTCTGGATAAAAATACAGCGTTTCTATTCGAGTGCAAAAATTACGGCCATACGCATTTATAGCTAAGCCATTAATGGAAAACTGTGATCGAATGACCGCTGGCTGTAGTTCCATGTTCCGTAATCAGTAATCAGAAAGGATTTAAAAGTTCATTTTATACATAAATCCATTCATTCAGAATCCACGTCCACACCCCCGCCCGTCCAACGTCCGATTAAATAATATGTATTTTTTACTATTTGTTATTGCTACATCCTTGTCACCTCGTTCTAACTTCGTAAATAAATACAGAAACATCAACAACGCAAGATTTTTAAGCCAACGTTTACCAATCCTACACGACACGAGTGACAGGCGACCTCTCAGGCAAAAGAACATTATAAGATGATTGATTGCACAACAAGATATACACGTACTACCATTGGAAATTTCTTGGCGCAATAGTGACAACGACAAGCAGGAGTTTTATTTCCTTCTTATAATTCAGCAGTTAGTAAACTTAACTTGACATGGTATTAGCGGTAAATTAGGCGTGCTAACTCGATACTTTGTATCTACCTATTTTTATTCAAGGCCGAAACTAATTGGACTAAGCATGTATGCTAATTGAATCATGAGACAGCAACAAGGCTCGAATAATTTGCATGTTACTATTTTCGCACATTATTTACGTGTTGAGCTACCTTGGTGGTTTACTGTCCGCTTATTCAGTAAATTCATATTAGGCAATATCGAAATGTGTTCGTCACCCAACGCCGCAAATTTGAAGCTTGATTAGCTGGTGCTGCATATCTTATGACTTTGCCTATCAAAGTCTGTAACAACCCGAACCGTGTCCAATGCTACCAATGACACCGCCAATGCCAACAATAAGGAGTTCCTCGTTGTTTACATTTAAATAGCTAGTTATTGTATTAAAGCATTATGAAATTAGGTCACAAATCGGCGTTGTTACTAAACTTTGTTGAAGGCATACACTCACTTTTGTTATATGATTCTGTCGTAATAGGGTTTAGCTGGAAATGAAACACTAGCCTGGGTTGGTGTTGGCACAGAAATCGATATTCGCCTGGGTGTAGGAGTCTTATACACAATTTTTGGCACGGACTCGGAGCAGCCGTAAACTGTAAAGTGCCAGGTCGGTAAAACCGCATTCATAAAAAACCCTAATACTCCAGCCAGTCTTCAACGAAGCCAATTCTAAAATTAAGGAAGTGGCAGGGATAAATACAGGCTTGGTGGGTTATATGTTTTATTTACGGGTTACGTGATACTTTATAATGGGCAGACGATCGCTAATCCTACTCTGTAGCAAATAGTTAATCGAAATAACTCCAGTACCATCACATCATCATCATATCGCAATTCGCAGTTCTTACAACGAAGTTCAGTTCAGAAGAGCCCAAGCCAAGTCAAGCTATTAAGTTCCAGTAATGGTCGAGTTCCAGATCAGTAAACATCCCACGACGTCCGTGTGAAAGCAATATAAAAAATATTGCGAATTTATCCGTAAAAAGGCAAGAGTGTCTAACGCCATTGACTTGACTTTAACTGCGTTGAAGGCTTCGAGGTTACGCTGCTCTGCAAACTGGAGTGTATTATCTAACCAGTGGAATTTAATTAAAGCCAACGCTTTGAATCGACCTTTTGAACAATATTAAGCAACGAATACTTGAACTACAGTATTTTTAAGTGTTTGTAGAATAAATTCCAGTTTCCAGTGATATTCTGTTTACCATTTCGGGCATCTTGGGACACCCCTTGAGGTAGGTAGTACCTTACATAATTTCAATTTCAAAGTGCATTTGAATTTCGATTAAAATCATATTTTTTATATCAATAGGCCAAAGCTGAACCATGAATCCCAATGAATTTGACC
>JAQFYT010002876.1:0-11886 GCA_034694925.1 Ceratophysella denticulata
GGTTCGTATATAATATTGTATACGGTTTTCGCCAATTAAGTACCATTAATCAAGCAAATTCGAAATTGATAATTATTAAATCTGAACCGCAATTTAGCGCTCTTTTCATTGGTTTAATTAGTTTGAAGCTCAGAATATTTTTTATTTCTGAAAATATCAAATGACTCTGACCCGTCTTGGAGCGTTTCCAATTAATGGGTAATTTCACAATGCTGCATCAGGTTAGCAATGTTAACGAGCGTACCATTAGAAAGAGCGCTAAATTCTGGTCCAGATTCCATAATCAACTAATTATGATTAGCTTGACTAATGTTGTTTAATTGGCAACAACCGCATTCAATATTATATACGAACCGGTTCGGTTATAACAGAACCAAGATTACTATATCCTATATCCGAACTGTAACATATCTATTGACTATTGGGTTTTCAGGACAATGGTGAAGGACATGTTGGGACGGTCGTGGAAGTGGGTCGCTCCGGCTCAGCTTCCTCACCCGACAAAACAGTGGTTGTTCAATGGGACATGGGATCACGGACTAATTACAGGATTGGGTATCAGGATGCTTATGATCTCCGATTATTTGACAACGCTCCGGCAGGTAAATTTTTTGGAGTTTGTCCAGGATTCCGTGAATCCTTTGATCTCTGATGTTTATATTTATTTGCTTATTTTAGGAGTACGACATCCTAATATAGTCTGTAATGGCTGCAATGACCAGGGCGTGAGCGGTTTGTTATGGAAGTGTGCACGTTGCTTCGACTTTGATTTGTGTACAATGTGTTACATGAACGATACACATGATTTGAGTCATCCCTTCCGTCGATTCGATACTTCGTCTTCTGTTGGGTGAGTGTGCTTCGATTGCAAATAGCTCAATTAATGCCAAAGTATGTGTATTGGATCGGTAATTAATTACTATGTATAACGTTGAACGTGTGATCTATTACGCAGGGTTGACTTGGAACCAAGGCTGGATAGTCCCAAAATCGTTTCACGTGGAATATTTGCCGGTGCAAGGTGTGTACGTGGGCCAGATTGGGATTGGGGTAATCAGGATGGCGGTGAAAGTAAGAGTCTATCTCTATTTTCAACTAAACTTCTTGTTAAAGCGTATATTAATTAAGGACATTTGATTGAATTAGGCAAAGTTGGCCGTGTTGTTGACATCCGAGGTTGGGACAATGAATCTGGACGTTCAGTGGCCAATGTAATCTGGGGTTCTGGGTCCACAAATGTCTACCGTTTGGGCCATAAGGGGAAAGTTGATCTGAAATGTGTCCAGGCTTCCTCGGCCGGCTCGTACTATGTCAATCATCTTGCCATATTGGGTAAGCGCAAATTCCTAAGGTCTATTAAGATTTAAGTTCCAAACACATATACCGTGTGGTAAATTGTTCATCTGAATCACCACAGGAATGCCTTCCTCGACAATAAGCCGAAGCAGTGCTTCTGGCACGTCTCGATGCTCTCTCGGTCGAACTCAACATTCCTTTAACGTTGGGGACAAGGTTCAAGTAGTAACCGATATTTGTCGACTGAAAGAGCTTCAGGAAGGGCATGGCGGTTGGAATCCACGAATGGCTGAGGTAATACACATTACACATTCCTTGTATACTCCTTTTCCTTTATCTGCTCTGCTTTTCACCATGACAGCATCAGTTCCTGTATTTGCATTCTTTAAAACGTAAATTGAAGTAGAATATCAGAATTTTGGAAATTCAAAATTTAGCCTTATTGACATAATTGAGATTTCAAATTGCGAGTGAAATTCATGCTATAATTTGCCATGCAGAAGCTTTCGTAAACCTCTAAAGATTCGCTGATTTAGAATCGGTTCCATTCCAAGTCTATACTTGAGCATAAATACAGTAATTCCAAGCATTTCTTATTTCCAGTTTATCGGAAAAGTTGGAACAGTGCACCGAGTGACTGATAAGAGTGACATCCGTGTCCAGTACGACTCTGGAATTCGTTGGACCTTCAATCCAGCCGCTGTAACTAAAATCACGTCATTTTCCGTCGGAGACATTATTCAAGTCCAGAATGACTACGCGACCGTGAAAGATCTCCAGAGAGGCCATGGGGAGTGGGTGGAAGTCATGAAGGAAATTTTGGGAAAAACTGGGACAATAATAAAGATTTACAGTGATAACGACTTGCGGATAAATTTTGGGAATTCAGTATGGACCATGAACCCACTCTCTGTCCTTGTGGTTCCATGTGATCGATTTGAGACGAATAATTCAATGTATGCCAATGCTAATAGACGAGAGGAAACTATGAGTAAGTTTTTCAAAGTTTAGCAACAGCGTTTCCGAACTCGTACGTAAATCGTTAATAGTTGTATGTACAGGGTGACGCTAAATGTTTTTCTCCCCCCATTGGTTTTACTTCCGAAAATAATGGACTTTTTGCGTGACCCTATACCAATATATTTTTTTTTCTAATTATTAGGTCAAGACCCAATGACAGCAATGCTCCCACAACTCTTGACTGAAACAGTGAATTTCGTAGCTGGTGGTGACACTGTTTTTTCTGTGGAACGATTTGTTCGTGAAGCCGCTCAAGGGCGAGTCGAAGCAATCAAGAAGATGTTACCCAAAATGAAAGATCGGGTATAATAATGCCAACAAAAAACGTCTCCTGAACGTTGACATGACATGTTATTTATTATTTCTAATGAATCTTCTGTGCTATTTTAGATTAATCAGAAAAGTAACGGGAAAAGTGCATTAATGGTAGCAGGTGAGAATGGAGGAATCACAATTTAACACTGTTACAATTGAATAAATTCTAAATCTATTTCATATGTTGACGTTTAGCTCACCAGGGACACATGGATATTGTTGTTCTACTTATTGCTAATGGAGCGAATTTAGAGACGACGGATGAGGAAGGAGATTCTACTTTGCATTTCGCATCATTCGGGTAAGTTTGTATTGTATGCGGAGAAATCATTTTCATGTGGCGAAAATTCGGTATATTGGAAACAGGAATCAGCCGATGGTGATGGAACTTTTACTGAAAGCGGGAGCTCTTGTCAATGCAGTCAACAGAAGTCAATGCACACCCCTTCATGTTGCCGTGAATAAGCAGTTTCTCGAATGCGTGAAAACTTTACTCAAGTATAAATGTAATGTAAATATTCAGGTAAAAGTCAAATTGAAACTCTAAATATGAAGTAACTCTATAAGTAATTCTTCTGGGTAGTTAACTAAGGGAAATATATAAACGTTCAATGAGAAAATAGAATCTGCAATGAAAAAGAAGACTTTTGCAATAAGTCTGTATGGCAGTAAAGATTTTAGTCGGGTTAAATTAGGTTAAACGTTGGCGCACGAGATTGATCCTTTCAACTTCTACAGGTTAGGTTAGGTTTAAGAAATACCCAAATGACCAACAGCTTAACTAACCTTTGGAATTATAGACCAATTTTACTTATTGCAGCATTCAATTTCGTATTGCAAAAGTCTTATTTTTCATTGCAGATTCTATTTTTTCATTGCATCGAAAAATGCCATTAATTAATATTCCACTGGTACACGACACGAATTCTTAATATGCGTGCTTTACACAGGACAATTTCCTGGATACGTCAATTCATGATGCGATAGGAAAGGATAATCATGAAATCATAGATTGTCTCATCAATACACCTGGAGTTGACTTTACCCTGAGGAATGCTCGTGGCTTTAATGTTCTCCATCACGCGGCTCTCAAGGGAAATCACTAGTAAGTTTCAGAGATATAGAGAGTCGGAATGTCGACATGTCCGAATTCAGATGTCGAATAATTTGTTCATGATTATGATTATGGTTAACTCGTGTTCACCCGAAATGAAACCAAGTGGGTCCCGTCCGAAATGGGCAGCTCTGCACATGCCGCATATCTGAACTAGTTATAAGCCAAATACCGAAATGTGCAGATTTGCACAAGCCATGTTGTCAATTGGGAAATAAAGTTGAACTCATGCGTCACCATCGACGGTCAATCAGGTTTAATGGCTGACGGAAGATGTGATAGCCTTGCAGGTAATGGAACCCTGCTTGGTCAAAGAATTTCACGGTTGAGCGCCTTGTCCGAAGCCGGACTGTATGGCCGACAATGGATAACCACAAATTATGATACGCATACAATGCATTAGGTAGATTCGGAAATTATTCCTGATATATTTCGCAACGACGCATACGCATTTGACGATTTGGGTAACTTCATGATCATTATTTATGGTTTTCTCTGTATGTCAAAATGTGCAAGGCTGCACATTCAGGGTGGACCCGGGTTAATAACTCTTAATAGCCTTGATTTAATTTTGTTAATTTCGCAGCGCTACTGAGAAGCTACTAAGCAAGGCAAGACAATTGGTGGACGTGAAAAAGGATGATGGATTCGGTGCCCTGCACTTGGCCTGTTTGAATGGGCACTACGGAGTTACAAAGGCATTGATTGAAGAAGGACAAGCCGAAATTGAAATTACCAATAACAGAAAACAAACGCCGTTACATTTAGCTGTGTCACAGGTAGATTTTGAAAGAAATCAATTGTTTACTTCTCTTTACTTTACACATGTTCATTATAATAAAATGCATCTAATTTTCCGGAATAGGGCTACTGCGGACTAATAGAATTGCTGATTAGCAAAGGAGCCTCGGTGTCCCCAACAGACGAGGACTCAGACACGCCCTTGCATCTCATTCTAATGCGACACTTTGACTCGAAAAATGACTCACAGGCCCATTCTTCACAAGTTGGACAGATGATCAATCGCGTTACTGCGCTCGAACTCAAGAAACATGATAATGCTCCGACTATTGCAACAGTAAGCTACAATTTCTTACCAGATTGAGATTTGGAATTGTCATTCTCATTGAATATGTAAATTCTCCAGATTTGGAATAACTTGATTACTTGTGGCTGGAATACGAATGATGAGGACTTGGGTGGAGCCGCTCTGGCTTGTTTTATGGCTCAAGCTGGTGCGGATTTGAATAAGAAAAATCGGCGAGGAAATTCACCTTTTGATTTAGTTCGAACGGATCGACTCAAGGAAATGTTGGCCTATTACTCAGCTCAGACAAGGTATGCGCCGATTAACAGTATTTTAATTGCGTTGACCGTTCCTTTACGAATTTGTTTGATTGATTCAGATTACGAACTCTACAAGTGGAAGACATTATCTATGGCCCCGACGCTGCCATTGCCCATACACATATAAACTCAATGGGACGAAATTCCATGACCAGTCCAACGCTTGGAGCAGTCGGTGCAGTTGGACCAGGGCCCAGTGCTGCAGCAGTAGCCCCACTCCGCGGAGAATGTCTCATGTGCTCAGAAACAGCGGACTTTGTGACTTTCGAACCCTGTGGCCATCGCCTAGCCTGTGAAGAATGCTGTATTCGTATGAAGAAATGTGTAACCTGTAAGGATCCCATTACACGAAAAATCTGTCGAAACGGTCGTCTTATTTCCACTTCGGATCCTGGAAGATCCAGTACAAATCCAAATACAGAGAGACTCCGATACCTGGAAAATAAATTTGCAGAAATTGAAGAAACTTTCTGCTGTTCCATTTGTATGGAAAGAAGACGAAACGTAGCATTTCTTTGCGGTCATGGAGCTTGTGAGTCCTGTGCAACTTGCCTCACGACCTGTCACATGTGTCGTACGCCCATCAAGCAAAAGGTGAATCTGTACTAAGCCAATAATTATTAAAAATTGAAATATGGCGTCTTCTCCGTGAAATTACAAGTTTGATTTAATATTTAATACACGATTTACTACTGTACATGTCGGAGACATTTGTTTCGCTTCCTGATGCGCGTAACAATGGTACATATGGTACTCCGAAACAGCAGCAACGGTGAAATTCAACAACAATGCTGTCAAAGTATCGTTTATATTTTACTTGTTCTAGAAACGTTAAAATACTAACATTCTCTGACCAATAATGTTCTTCATTTTGTAAAATTGACTCATTTGTATGACGGAAATTTTTGTGACATTGAGTATACTAGTGAAGTCGCTGCTCGACGTATTTTTCCCCCACTGGACAGTATTTGAAATGCAATAACTCGGGAATACTGGGTACTGAGATTACCAGCGATTATGGGATCGCATGCTAAATCAGTATCCGGATTTGGTAATAGGGGTAACTGTAATTGTAATTTACTTTTACAACACTGGATTTTATTGATCTTTGGACACTTAGACTGGCTTACAACGTGTAATTACGTGTAAATACGTTCTTGCCGTATGATATACTCACTCTATTCACAATAGGTGGTTCTAAACGTGCAATTTTACCCCTAATAATCCTATTTTTAATGCATAAGGTTAGCGTGTGTTTGGTCGGTGCACCTATTTCCGTGTGAATGTATCATTATCATTATCTATTACCTTTGTGTGGAAGCCTTTTCCGTTGGTTCAATAATATGCCAAAGATTTACAAGTTTTTTAAAACTTCAATATTAATTACCTACATAAACGCAACTACCTAAGGATAGTTTCGTTTTTAGTTTTAATTTGAACTAAGTATACGTTGGCGGTGTACGTTTTTTAGATTTCAGCTAAGTTTATTGAACAATTTAATTTAAGTGTTTTCGTCGCACGCATCCCCCTCCTAACCTAATGGTATTTAGTCAATTTATATAGAATTATATACATTTCTTATATAAAACATGATGGTTAGTGTCGAAACAATATAATTTAGTAATGTTCGGTTGATGAGTTGAAAAGTCAGGTGAAATGTGCGGCAATCGGTTCAATGTAATACAATTTTAAAGCATTTTCTTTAGCGTGTGTTCGAACGATTAACTTCCTAATATGATATTATTATTTATTACTCTATATTTTGTGTTGTTAGTACTAAAGTTTGAGTTATTTCGAGATATTAATATAATAGTTAATAGTTAGCAATTTATGTTCTACGTTCTACCGCTAGTTTTTTGCATTTATGCTCTGCGACTACATAGGTACATCTATGAAGGTAATATTATGTAATAAAATCGAAGTTTTCTATACCTTATTTATTGGTTTCTAAACTTGGTACATTTATTTTGTTTATTTGCCAATGTACCGATGGCTCAGAATCTTGAAAAACCTAGCCTTCCACTCACCGGTCCATGCTATTAGCATTACGTGTGGGTGGAAGGATAAGGTTTCTAGATTCAGAGCCATCCGTTCGTACAATAGATACGTAGGTATACTAATTACAATTACATACAGGTTTACTTAAACGTTACAGAATGTAAAATCTTTGGTCAAAACTAATAACTAATCATAATCACAGTATTTCGCGGAATTATTGGTATGATGTGATATGTGATATGCATATTCGGAATTGGAAATTGCGCTCAAACGTATTACGTATTAAAGGAACTGGACCCGATATTACCTTAACGGACTAACAGTATTCATTACGTAAGGCATGGAACTTGGACTTGGAAGACTTAACTAACTTATATAAGGCACTAATCTTATAAGTATCTTATCTCAATGAACAGAAGGGTTATCCAGTTTGAGCATTCTTAGTATTCCGATTATTGACATTTTCTAGTAGAATCGGGAAGGCTTGAACAATTTTATCGTATGCCTGCTGCTTCACAATCTCAATGTCCTCATTCGCATCCATCTGAATGAGTTTCACGTTCTTGATTTGAATGTAGCTGTCGATTAAGCTAATAAAAATCAGATAATACATGCATCAGTATTCAGAAACGATAATTCCGGGATTACACAATATATCTTACTTTTGACGGAATATTCCGTTAATGGCCAGCATCTGTTCTTCCTTCGTATTCGTCGTATTTCGGAAAGCATGTCGATACCTTCGAACTTCCTCGCTGACCACCAGAAAGAGAACTAGATCGGGTTTTAAGAGGTCATTTGGCCAGTTGTAGTCCTCTGCCGTCGTTTCCCATGACCCTGCTAGAGAAGTCAGTTCATGAGCCAAGGCATAAGCCGCTGTACTGTGCCAGTATCTGGAATACGGTATAAAATTCATAATTTTTTGATTCCATAATAAAACAAGCCTACAGCAAGTATATGAACTTCACCTGTCCATGATGACAGCTCTTTTGAACTTGGAATTCAGAACTTCTTGAGCGGCCAAATAGTTCCCGAAGGAATAGTAGGCTCTTCGTATTGACTCACTTTGGAGATCGAAGAATTCTTTGAGATGCTTGATACCCTGTGGTGGAGTTCCTTTGAGGTCAAGGTCAAGGCGCTCCGAGAGTGCTGTGCTCACTTTAGTTTTACCTATAGGACAAGCATATTTACAAAAATTATTAGGTCAGTATTGGGTCGCAAAATTCAGTATAATTTAAATTCGGTCAAATAAAGTAAATTGTAAAAAATCGACCAAAATCACTAAAACCCACCACTTCCGTCCAGACCCTCGATGACGATGAAAGGGAGCTTCGGCTTGATCATGGACGGATGCTTGAATTTGGGTTGAAATGTGTTGGAATCGAGAATACCCTGGGTAGCACCGATTCGGAGTAATTGGGTCACTTCACTCCGCTTAGCCACCTGTTGAATTTTCAGTATATATTTAGTACATATTATATAATATTCATAAATTTTGACCCGCATTTTGCAATAGCGACGCTTTGTACTGCGAGATGTGACAGTTAACTGCTATTTAAATTAAGTATTTTAAATGAATTAATGACAAACCTCAGACGTCGTCAACGTTTTTAAAACTTGCTCCAAACTGTGATAAATTGCAGGGAAGCTCCGGAGATGTGCCGTTACCCTCATTCTGAACTAATAACAGCTGATAAAGCGTAAAATTTATAATTTTGTAAAACGGTTTGGCTTCCTACAGAATACAGAATCAATGAATATTCACGAATTACGAGCTCTTGCCTATCCCATTCAGAAAATAAATGTGATCTGTGAAATTTGTGATCTTCTCAAAGGAATTGACGGAGTATTGAATCTTGGCTCTGTGTAAAGGACAATTATGCACCCGCACACCCACCCTGGAAATTGGGTGCAGCAAAAGTCTGTCTGTATCAACTAAACCAACTCTGTGCTAGCAAGCTAGTTAAATTTTTCGTTCATGTCCGTGAATACAGCTGAGTTCGCTATTGTGAAATGCACAGATGATTAGTTTGACGAGTGATTATGGTAAGTGCTATTCAGTGCATCTCGACATTCCGTCGTCCATTTATCGTATTTGCCATAAGCAAGTATAAGTACTTAACATTTACTTTTGGGTACATATTGCATATAGACAATTTGCTATTGTGCCTGTCGTGCCGGTGTAAATACTATCGGGTGGCATTTTTCGGTGCCATGAAAAAATAGAATCTGCAATGAAAAAGAAGACTTTTGCTATAAGAAATGGAATGCTGCAATAAGTAAAATTGGTCTATAATTCCAAAGGTTGGGTTAGTTGGTTGTCATGTGGGTATGTTTCAAAAATCTAACATAACCTGTAGAACGGATCAATCTTGTCCGCCAACGTTTTAACCTACCATAACCTGACTAAAATCAAATTTACTGCCATACAGACTTATTGCAAAAGTCTTCTTTTTCATTGCAGATTCTATTTTTTCATTGCACGTTTATATATCTCAATATTATCATTTATCATCTAAACAGATTCCAGACTATTCTACATATTCTAGGGTATAACGCCGAACATAAAATATTTAGTATTTCAAATTGGTTAGCAGCTTCGTGTCCACTTCGTGTCTTTGACTTATCCAGACTGTAGAAAGTAATTCACCAAGGTCTAAATGGTTAGGATCGAAGCCCGAAATCCGAAATAACCAATTATTGGCCGAAAACAAAAAAACGACCACAGCCCGATTGAATCTATTAAAATTAATGTAACAATTAGCCTGACCTCCAAATTCATTGTTTCATAACCTAACCTTAGTTATCCAAGCTAAATTTACCCATTTTAACAAGGTTAGGTTGGTTTACTATACTGCTCAAGCAGCTGAAGTCAATAAAAAGTTGGCAAGATTTGTTCAATAAAATACATAAAATCACTGTTCTAACCTGAACGTAGCCAAAATAATTGCATACACAGATTGTGACTAAAATTAGGTTAGGTATACGTTGTAATAGGGTGGGTTTTTGAGTATTACGCTGTACAAACTTACATTACGGGCATTTTTTACTGTTTTCGGGCTCTGATCCTAACGTAAACATAATTTAAGGGGAATATTTAAATTAGGGAATTTTGCAGCTGCCACAGTATACGGCTTAGTAAGTGGATTTTGCGGCTACATTAGTAACTTTGCAGCTGAAATGGTATTCCTACAGCTAGCTAAATTTGGGTGTGACTAATATACTGACCATGAATTCGTAAATGTGGTTGTTGGTAACTCGGTAAAACAGTTCCTTGACCACGTAAAACATGTCGTTAAGCCTATGTAATAGGTCGGTAGACCATTAAATGTGGTAGGTAAGTCCATAACTGGTCGGTTATCGGTTACCCCGTAAATGTAACCCTATAAATGTGTTCGGTTCGGTGTGGCCCAAGTTTACTGAGGGACCGAGACTATTTGTACCGACCACCGACCTGTTTGACTGAGTTACCGACCAAATTTACTCGGTTACCGAACTATTTTACAGGCTTACAGACCTGTATTACAATACGTAGTACGACTCGGCCATTAAATTCTTGGTCAGTAAATTAGTCAAACCCAAATATAGCGCCAAATATACCATTGTAACTGCAAAGTTACTAATGTAGCCGCAAATTTACTAATATAGCCGCAAAGTTACTATTTTTAGCTGTTAAATTCTCTTATTTCGCCGCAAGTTTAAATGCTACCCATAATTTAATTACAATTATGTAGAATCATTGTAGTGTAGTAAACTACCTGATTAGTGATTAATGAAGATAAATGGTCAATCATTTAAGTCGAATAGGTGATTTAATTCCGTCTGACCCGTAAGTCACCCCTGAAAACGTGAATTTGAATTACCTAGCGAATAATGCCAGAGTGCTGGAAATTAATAAGGAAACTCAAAATACGAAAAAATCTGTTCAATGTAGGATAGACCAGGGTATTCACGGATACACCCAGTTTATTTGGAATCTGCTGATCATCATCAAACTACATCTGCCCAACAATTTAAAGTTTATAAGTATTTTATAATACGACGCTTTAATAAATAATTAAAGGGCACAATGAACTACCAGAGATTGTACACTAAAAACACACTAAACGATTTGCGATATAAGATAAATTACCTATTGTGTTAAATTAAAGTACATAGTTTAGCAAAAATAAATAAAACAATAATAATACATATTTTATAGCATAGCATAACGGATATTTGATAAAACAACATTAATGAATTAGTCCACTTCTTCAATAGTGGGTCCTCCATTAGCCTGACCTTGTGCACCAGCAGGTTGACCCTTGCCTGCGGCACCGTGAAGCTTCATCATGATAGGCGCAGTTTCTTTCTCAATTTCCTTCATCTTGAATACAAATTCTTCCTTATCCGCCATACCATTGCTGTCCAACCAATTGAGAGCTTCCTTGCATTTGATCAAAACTTGTTGTTTCTCGGATTCAGCCAATTTCTCGGCAGACGCTTCTTCCACAGCCTGTTTGACGCCGAAGACGTAACCCTCCAATTTGTTCCGCGCCTCGATTTTCTCCTTCTGCCGATCATCCTCTGCCTTGTACTTCTCGGCATCGGCCAGCATTTTCTCGATTTCTTCCTTGCTCAGCCGTCCCTTGTCATTCTTGATCGTGATGGTCTCGGACTTGCCTGTGCTCGAGTCCTTGGCAGAGACATTGAGGATTCCGTTGGCGTCCATGTCAAAGGAATTATGGCGGAACTGCAGAATGAGCTTCCGCAAGTATACTCGCAAGGGTTTGCTGACGACATCGGGATGTTACATT
>JAQFYT010002877.1:0-11886 GCA_034694925.1 Ceratophysella denticulata
TACGTTGTTGGAAGTTAGGTTAGGTTAGATTTTTAGACGCGCGCTGATGCTATTTATTACAGCCTTAACCTTAGTTAGTTATAATGCTGGAGTCAACAATAATGCATATTACAATTACTATGTTAAGCTCTTTGTGTCAATTCAACTAGGATTAACTCTAACCAAGGCAAGGATCTTTACAAAGGCGAACCGGTCAAAAGCCGAAAAACCTGATGCGAAAACACCGCGAGGTGAAAAGACCGGGGGCAAAAAAAAACAAGGCGAAACGACATGTAACCGTTGCTAATGCCGTACACCTGGCATATCAAAACCTTGAAACGAAGTACACTTAAATTAAACTGAAGTATTCTACACGCACATGTGTACCTACCCTGTTTTGACATTTGTGGTTGGTTCAAGATTCAAGAACCAGCAGGAAAAATTCTTATGAATTTCAATATCATTGAATTGATACGCTGCTATACCTATGTAAGGTATGTATGTACCTACCGAAAGCCAAAATAAATAAAAAATCGTGAATATGTTTTCGATTGAAAAATACTAACCAGTAAATACGTAGCTAAAAGGGGATATATGAGTTGAAAAATACGTAAAAATATGTAATTATCTTGGAAATATCTAACAATGCCAATAATGTTGCAATTTGGCAAACTCAAAACAGACATTTTCCTAGGTGCATAGAATCGAGATCGAGTATTTAAGTCCATTATAATCAAGTCACTATCACTAACGCTAGCGTTATTAGTTATCAACAACCGATAAAAAATCCATCTTGGCTACATATTTCAAAGGTTTTACGCGTCATTTTCTCCGATTCAATTAGGTACTATGTAGTATGTAATAGAATTTTAATTGAATCTGATCCGATAGAATAGAGAAGAATGTGTGGTACTCGGTAGGTTAATAAAATAATTCATGACCGGCTTGCAACCTTCCACTAGGGCATTTTAGAACGCTATGGCCTCATGCATTACCAATTGTAAGAAAAAGTCATTAGTGTTATAGAAATGATCCGTGGCTTACGGTCTGTATTAGCGCTCATTGAGTGAGGTGTCAATTTTAATATAACAGAGGCATAAATATTGTAAAGTAAATTCTCATCGGCATGAATCCCTATGTATGTAATAAATAGGCTGAAGAATTAAATACATAATACACTCTGTAATCTTTAATAATATTGTTTCCAATTTAAACCAGATCCTGAATAATATTTAATAACAACAAAAGAAACAATTCAAGCATAAGTTTAAAATGTTCGTTCCTTATTTGTCATCAACTCGATTGATAAAGTCATCAATGAGGTTCTCGAGCTTTTTCCCGGAGAATTCTCGAACCCGCTTCAACCAGGCTTTGTCCTCAAAATCATCCATGACACGAGCCACAACGGTTTTCACGAGATCTTTGGGTGTGAGACTATTTCCGTGTTCCGCGAGGACGCTGATCAGCTCAGCCTCAGCCGCAATGTTGACTCCTTGCAGGTCAGCCGTGAATTGAGCCCTTTCTTCTGGGGTCAGGTAGTCCAGGTCGGGTGACAGTTTCTCCATAAGCTCGTCGTCAAAAGTTTGGAGAACGTCCTTGGCCTGAAATTACAAATATGTGTAATAGTCAAAACATGGTATGGTATGGTAATAAATATCCAATCAAACAAACCGTCGTGTTACAAAAGATTTGCCTATTGATACCCACCTGTTGGTAAGTTTCTTCCGTAGCAGTATCCCTCTTACGCCGATTATGATGGGTAGTATTGTGACAATGTGAACAGGATTGACCAGAACCAACGTTGTCAAGAATTACAACGACACCAATTACAACGAGCAGCAAAAGCTTCATATTGTCACGGGTTTAGGTGAAACTCGGAAGTTTGGATCGCGAATTAGTTCGTATTACAGCGATCAACGCACTTCTGAGCATTAGAAGGTAATTCGACGAATGTTTTATACTGACCTATATCTCTGAAGAGCTGATTCCAGTTTGAGGATAATGAATAAATTGTCGGTACTGGATTACTGTATTTTATAAGATATTTAAAGTCAGTTTCGTAAGAATTTTCCTGTTTCAGTTAGAAAGCTGCGATTCTAAGGCATAGATATATCACAGGAAGAGGCACAGTTTTCCTGTTTTTAATTCAAAGATTACGCTTCAGCAAATTCTGTAAGATAAATATGTTTGACTTCCGGGAAAGCACAAATCGTGATATTTAGCAGTTGTGATATCATTTGGTCAATCCTAAATTTTATTTATCTTGGGAACAGTGAAATCTTATGAGATGAGATACTCAAAAACTATTTATCTCCTACAAGGGAATATATCCTCGTTTTGGTGCAGTTCCTTGCTTGCGGTGAGATACAGACGTCATTCCTGCTATGAATTGGGAAAAATTCACGCAATTGTTCTGGTCTTCCTCAATTTACCTAAATTTTGTTTAATATCGTTATAACTATGTACTGAAATGACGTGTGAAGTTTTACAATAGGTATATTGTATTCAATTAAATTCTACGGTTTACGGATCATGAAAACATATTCTACAGAAACTAGCAAAGTCGAAATATTGAAATGGGGCAGGCATAGAAGACGATTATCTGTTCGGGATTGTGGGACTCGTCGTGGCAGTTAGAACAGGCTTCATCTAGATCAAAAGTGTACAAGATTACAAATGTGATCGTCAAAGCTATTAAGAAAACTTTCATGATACCAAAGTGTCCATGAGCTGTTTGCTCGGAATTTAAAATTTCATTAGAGTGCTTTGAATCAAATAATGTGTCACAATGCGTTCTTAGTTCTTGTCTTTATTTCTCTTTTATCAAAAGGAAAATAATTCTTATGTCTTATTCCAATTTTCCGTTTTGCTGGGTTTAAACCAGTCACCGGGGTACCGTCACAATTGAAGTGATATTGAGTTGTCTTGTGCTTTTCCTGACTCGGTCAAAGATTTGAACAAATACAGCTGTGATAATTTTCTGATTGATGTATTTCACTAAAATCGAAAGCCGGTTTCGGTTGAATATTTCGACTTTATCCGAGTACTTTCTCCACAGGATTTGTGGCGATAAAACTCTGGTTGTAGAAATTTAGTTAGCAATAATCAAGTCATGTTTACGGTGAGCCTGGGAGTGAATCAGATTAATATAATCGGGCATATGGTTCGTTTTTCATAACCGGACACAAAGGAACATATATGCAAATACTTAAGTAACAATGGGTATTTCCATGGAATATGGAGTCAATCCGCACTGCACAAGCTTGTGCCGAATTGATGTAGGTATACATGCTTCTTTCCAGTTTTTGTGTACAGGCCCGATGTATCTGAACTAGGCTAGATGCATCTGTACCATTTCCACTATGCAGCTCACAATCAGATCTATCGAAACTAGACTAGATGTACCTGTACTAGGTTATTTGTATCTGTACCAAAATACTAAAATACCCTAGAAAACAACATGGTCGGAATGCATTGTCACACACTTCGCAAATTACTCAAAATGAGATTTTATTAACTTGTTATGAAACTCCGTTAACTTCTATCAATGGTTATTATCAGTGGTCGTGGTCGCACGTCGCACCAGGGAAAGATCTGAGCTTGTGTGCTTGTAATTGCCCAGTATATATTTTATTTGAAACACGAACTAATGATTAATATGATCGAATTATTTAATCGAATTTTTTGAACTTTAGTTGAAATTTCAGAATACAATTACATACAAAGGATGATAGAAGTGATATACAATTACAGGTAGGTATTCGATGCTTAGATAATTCAAATTCCTTTGGTAAATTTTGAATCATTGGGCGACGACTTGATAAGCCTCATTTTGAAGGGTTTGCTTTGCTCGAGCCACGTTCGCCTTGGCCTTCAAGAGCTAAGAAAGGGAAAGCCAAAAAATCATGAATAACTATTCTACTAAATGCATAAGTACCTACTTAAATATATGTATTTGCATTTTTAAAGTACCTGTGCTTTAACCTGTTCAGGAGACAGATTACCGTGAATGAAAGTTTTATTGGAGTCCTCGCACGTTCCAGAAAGCCTGCAGGCAGAGGTTTGTTGAATCTGGAAGCTGAGGCAGAGTACAAGGACAAGCATTGCTAGTACAATATACGACTTCATAATTGCAGTTACAATTAATTGAATTTCAGATCAGTTTCGTACTAAAGAATGAGCTTCTAATTATTCTAAGTCCGCTAAAGTCTTGCAAAAACTGCGGACAAATTTTGCAATAATAATTGCTTATAACACTTCTCAAAGCCTGGAACGAAGTTAAGAAATACCAAGGCAGGAAATTAAAGCAGATAGGACAATCATGAGATATTAGTGAAGGGTTTTCTGATACTGCAATATCCCATTTATGTATTGGAATAGCGTTTTTCTGCCTGATAAGCATTTAATTTCCGTTGTTGATAATTCCGTACCTTTTCGTATCTGTTCTTGCAATTTTTCCTCAAATGGGGTTTCCTCAAGTTGTGAATTAAAATTCAAGCTTATTTCCTTAAATATTTGACCTTAAATTAATCAAGCCCAATAAATCGGGCACAGGTTTGAATATGCTTGATATGGCGGCGCCGCTTAGGCTAAGTCATGATATGCGAAACATGCGTTAGTATTAGAACTTGCAGATCGCATTGATATAGATACTTCGTTTATTCAGCTAAATATTCAAACAATATATGAATATTTCCCGATATTACATAGCGCCCGTGACAAAGTTGCGACAATACCTTACAGAGCGGCAATAAACATCGCCACGATATTTTTTAGCCGAACTTTTACATAACGGCGACATTAGATATAACTAACAGATCTACTTCTGTAGAGTCCACTGACTAATTGAATATAGCCCTAAACTAACATGACAAAGATATTGTCAATGCAATTATGAAGTATTACTTAAATCCTAAATTTTACTCTCTATGTAATAGCGACATGATGTAATTGCAGCTAAGTAATTGGCAACTATGAAGCAGGTATTATCGTGATACATTATGTGACCAGCTTAAAGCAATTTAGAGTTTTATTTTGATCATAAATAACTCTTGTGACAGCTAAACATAACAAGGTTGCTGGAGAAGCAAATTAATTTCAAACACGGCGAGGTCCTACTCTGGATGAGCTTTCGTTATACTGTTTTCGTCGTTAGCAAATAATTCATAGGACCGACATAAAGACGGCCAGAAGTACTTCCAAGTTCGTACAGTTACACCGACATGAGCGAAACAAACACAGAAACCATACACGTACAACCAACAACCTGTAATTAATTAATTGGAACTTTCATTAAAGCCTGAACGTGCATTTCCACTGTTCGTTTTTTTCTAAATTACTTTACCGTGTTCCCACAAGAATCCTGTAAGATTGAGGCAGGCCGTAGGGTTCAGGACGAAGGACACGTTCACCAAAATTGCCATTGCCGCTAATGGAGCAGACGTGAGGGGCTCTACGAAGAAATCCCACAACAGTGGATCAAATCCCTGTTGAAAATGAATTAAAATGAATCCTAGTGCTTTAAAAATGTTAGGTATATATTTCCAGAGACAATTGTTTCTAACGTATTTATCATCAACGTGTCTTTTAATTTGACTCCCAATCATTTCCATTGTGACTTCCGTAAAGTTGAGCATTGCCCAAACAAAAATCGCTGTCGAAGCACCATGCCAAATGTAAATGAAAATGAAAGTCGTGAATGAAGAAAATATCTTATTTAAGACGAGAGAGGTTAGTTTGTGTTTGGGATCGTATCCCTCGCATGCTTGAACAGTAGGGACGTAAATGTACCTAAATAAATTTACAAAACGTACTATTTAATTAAAATTCCACGATTAATTAAAAGTCAATCAACTTAACTCACCGCACAAGAAATGCGTAAAGACCTTTATCAAAATTCCGCCATGCATGAGAATACCGATGGACATGTCCAGGGCATGCTGGGAGTCCACCTGGATCAATTCCATCAAATTCCGCGATACATGATGAAACGCCAAAAACGACGCCGATCAAAAGCATGAAACATTGAGCTATAAAATATGCAGCCTAATTTAATTAAGTTTTCTCATCGAAATCATGAGTGTGAAAATTCAAACATCAACCTACAAATTCCATATACAATTCCAGCCAAAGCCCAACAATTGAGCTTCCGTAATGCAGCGACTGTGAGTGTCAGTGGTCGAATATGCAGGAAATGGGCCGCTAATTCATACAGAACTACCCACACTAACATACGAAGTACGTTTCGAATTAAATTAAGCCAAGTTCGGTAATCCAGCCGTCGTTTACTCTCTTGCACTGCAGTCTCAACCTAAATTATCGCGATATGTTTCATTAATTTAAAATAAATTCCATAAATACACCTTATCCTTATCAATGCCCTACATCTTTTTCAAAACGATGATAAAGAACCAAAGGTCCACAGATGACCAGCGGAAAATAGAAGTTGTAATTGAGTATTGATGCAATCGACTGGAGATTTGACATCGAGGGCCGATTCCAGGTTTCCATACAGTAACTTACGCATCTGGAAGCGCTCCAGGATATCGTACATATCAACAGAAAATCGGCCCGTTGGCTACGTTCATACACTTCATCAGGGATTATCTGAAAGGATAGGTTTAAAGTTCTTTAGATACATGAACTAATTCAGTAATTAAAGGAGTTTAAGAAATGACAATTAAAGTGCAATTCGGTTATTGAGGCCGAATTGATTGATGCAGAATTTTGTTTTCATTTCGTTCAAACCCAGTTATTTTATTTAGTTGAGAAACCAGAGAGGAATTTAGTATCGTCTTAACAAATGTAGGTACCAAATAATTCCCTGTGGTTTCAAAAAACTAATTTAAATTCCATAAATTGCAGGTACCATTTCAAAGAAAGGTTCATAAGTCATCAGAAAAAACTGTACAATGGTATAAATCCATATCATCGTCTTGCTCCTCGTTCGTATCAAACTCCAGTACAGGAACGGCTGACAAAAGACGTAAAACGTTGCGTACATTCCCAGAACGGTTGGAAGAAATGCCAGAGCTAGTAAGGTCGAAATTGGCAGCCATACCTATGTAGGTCGATTTAATTAAATTAGTTTTAGGGCAACTCCAATTGCTCAAAATAAGTTTTATTAGGCTGATGGACAAGTACAATAGCTACGTACCCTCGGGCAAATTATACGAATGCATTGGGAAAATACGATGTATCCGATAAACCAGTAGAATTGTTTCCTGAAGAAAAGATCAATAACGGTGACATCCCAGGTCAGATCGGATTTGTCCCGCGCTTGATTGATAAACGGACCAGGTACACTCAACCAAGTTCGGATCAAATGGGAGTGTTCTAAACATAATACAATTTGTATTTAATGCAACGCAAATTTACAATAAGGACTCGTTTTACTTCTAACCTAGGGATGCCTTGTAGATCTCCAGTGCAGATATTCCGATTCCGCTTATCCATACGATACTCAGACAAATTCGAGTAACCAGAATAGCGAGTAAAGTCCAGAATCCCCATAAAGATTGACATTTTCCAGAGACTTTAGCCCTTAATGCACACTTTTTTAATTTATTACTTTCTAAGCCTTCAGAATCCTGCACGTTGCAAGCCATAATAATAAATCAACTCAAAAATATACTAAACGAATATTTGCTACTAAAGTTTGGATCAAGCAATGGAAAGTGCTGAATTGTGTAATTCCGCACTACATATACTGCACTTTGCAGACTAATCAAGTCTGTCAACAGACAAACGGTACCAACGTGTGGCTTGCATCTATCTAAGATGTGCACACTTTGGCGCAAATCGTTTTGTCCCCTTGTACGGTACGGAAGCCAAGCCAAGATTGTAAACCAACGACATGAAAAGTTAATCGGACCAGGAAGCGGGTTAGGGGTTACATGGCGTAGGAAACCCGTTATCGTTTTACATGCGAACAAGGAAAGTAGGTGCCTAATTCTATTAGCACCTCGATCTCAGAGCAGAACAAGACTGGTGTAAACTATATCTGTAATTGTTGTGTTGCCAGAACGGAATAAACTTAAAAGCTCTTTCGAAATGCTTAGGTCAAGCATCTTCTTTAGTGTTCTTATATTGATAAGATCAAGTTACATGGGTTCAGGTACTGTGGATGATATTCATATTGATACTAGGAAATTGTCTATTTTTCTGCCGACAGGAATATTTCCAGGGGTAAGTTAACACCACCCAAAAGTCACTTTCAGTTAATTTAATAAATTTGTAATTAAGAATTATTTAACTAAACAGGAAGACGCGTATCTTTGTCAAGCCCTCCAATTAAACGCCGACCGGGCATACTTCGTTGGTAAATCAATTCAAGATTCCATTATTCAGGCTTCCAATACGCTCTACGGAAAGAACAAACTTTAATTCACTTGTAGATTATTTTAATATTTCTATTCAAATATTTAGTTTCATTCGACGTTCAAGCTTCAGCTGGCAATCTCCATCATCTCCTGTTATTTGGCTGTGCTGGAGAAAACTCTCATGCGAACGAGGAATACTGGTCTTGCGACGGAATGAAATCTCATAAGGATATTAAGCACAAATCATTTCAACGATCTCGGGAAGATGTTGAAGAAAACAGTGCTCCATGTGCTCAATTACAACTCCTGTATGCCTGGACACGGAATGGACCTGGACTGGTCCTTCCCCCAAATTCCTCAATGACAATTGGTGGAGACAGTGAAATTCAGTTCCTGGTACTGCAGGCCCATTATAAAAATTCGGATGAATCTATTTCTCGGGAGCGTGAGTTAAATAGGTTGGAATTGTTGATATATTGCATATGCATTTCGTTTCGTTATTTGGTTTTTCGATATTATTAGGAAACTCTGATAGCCCAATCCAGCAAGGCGTTATTCTGCACTATACACTAATTCCGTAAATGAACAGTATTGGGCAATGTGCAAATTCAAAATTAACTCCGTGCTGGCAGTATGTATTTATTAGTATTTTTTAATGGTTCAGTCAGGCTAGAGTGGTGGGGTTGCTGCTGATTAACACAGTTGGAACGATTGAGCCTAAATCGCAGACATGCTGGGACGCAGTGTCGAGAATTCATGAAGATGTTATATTGCATCCTATTTACTTCGCTGTGCATACCCATGCACTGGGTTAGAATTTTAAATTTCGAATTTAATTGATTAACCTAAAGCTAAATTATTATAATTGTATTTTTAATATCCCAGGGACAAATGTTTCTGGCTACAGAATTCGAAAGGACAAATGGACGCTTATTGGGTCAAAGGATCCACAGGAGCCTCAAATACCTTACCCAGCTGAATTGAATATGACGATTCGGGAGGGCGACAAACTTGTAAAATCAACACCAAATTTTAAGTACCTACATACACTTCCAATTACGTACTTATTAAAATTTGTTTTTAATTGAAGGCTATGCGATGCGAATTTCAAAGTGATAGAACGACGGCCACACAAGCCGGGTAAAGTCAAGAATGCCTTCATGCGAAGATCGAAAGGCAAGCATCAGGTTGCATTGTAATAATTGGTTATTTTTACAGCGATAGGAACGAAGACGAGATGTGTAACTTTTACATCATGTACTGGGCGGAGCGAGGATCGGATATTTCGGAGAAAATTTTCTTCTCATATCCGGCAACCCTAACCGCTCCGAAGGAGTTCATAAATAGATGTCCGAATAAATAGATGAACTCCGGGTCAAAGCTCCTTTTTGTGCATTTTCCAATAATACATATATAACATTTGTGTTTGCATGCACGTGGAACGTCGAGAAATAAATCGGAAATAAATCTTTAATCTTGTTGCAAGGCATCAAATATTGCTGTCGCGTGGTATCTTTGCTTCTGTCGTACAGTTTTATATTCAGTTGAAAGTAAAAATACGTGGAACTCTGTTGATATCCAGGATCAAGAATATCAATAATGCAAAAGACCACATGCTTATAAGCATTTTGCGAGTGTAACAAATAAACTTCACAGGAATTCCGTGTTCTGGTAATAATACTACCGGTTTAGTTCTCCTTTCTCCTATGTATGTACGTAGATATGTTCAGTTCGTTTTCCTCTGCCTCGGATATTTTGACTCAATGACGACACTGAAATCCATGTCCGCATTTCGGGACAGAGAATTATCCCGCAAGTATAATGCAATTTACTTCACTTAAAATATCGTATCGTTTTAGCTTTGATTGAGTTTATATTCAGATTTTTAACCTTGATGTAACTTAAGAGCAGTTTCTTTAGCTGAAAATGACGGTATTTTGGCCCAATTGTTTCTCTTGTCTCCTTGTGCTATGATTTATGCCGCTATGAGTTGTTGCTTGCTATGGTGCATATAACGTTATTGGGTACCTCGCCGTACCTAATCGGGTGCCTAGCCGTTCAGTCCCAAAATTGAACCGCATGTACAGGCTAACAAGTGATTGGAGGTCATTATACAAGAAACCCGGTGTCCCTGTCCTTGTTTTCAACTTACAATCATTACTTCTGGTTCTTTTTTTATTCATCTGTCCAATCCCAAACTGAGACCAATCAATGAGTGGAATGGTCAATTTGCTTGTGAAAATGGGTCATTGTTTTCCTTATCGAACACTTGGCTAATGGAAAACCGCACGCGTTGTTCAGCTTTCTCCTGGAACTTTCCCCATCCAAATGGAGCTCAATCAGAGGTCAAATTAGTTTTACTGCGTTTCGAAAGTTCTTGGCTTGAGTATTCACCTTTGTTTCAAAGATAATGATGTTCTTATTGATTTCCCTGTTTGGTAATGACCAGGGCACTCGTCTATCGTCTAGCATGTTCAGCTCAAATGCCAATTATTTCCACAGTGGTGAACTACAACTTAACCGAAGGGCTTTATGAATTTGTTCAAGTTAAATTAGAACATGAATACTTGCGAAATGCGTATAGGTACTAGTCTAATCTAATAAATCACACGTAGTGTGTAATTATCAGGACACAATCGAAATCGTATTTAATACGTGGTTTGCTAAATTGTACCTAGTATATTATATAAGCGTTAGAATACAGCCAAAATAAATTCGCACAGGTCGGTAAGATAAGCTCTCAATTGTTATCAGTCATCGCGGATTGTGACCATTAGGTACCTGGATGAGCTCAAGTTCACAGGGGCATTGCAATTACATTTTCAACTCAGAATTATCAATAGCTGCACGCTTTTATTACTAAAAAAAACTACTCATTTTCAATTACAAAACTAATACGCTATGGTTATGATTATTATTACACGTACATGAAATGATATACTGCACATCCCGGGCACTAAATTATTCAATTACTTACTAAATACAGTAGTGATCTGAATAAATAACCACGATTTTTTAAAACAAATATTAATCGTATTCATTTTTTTATTAAATAGTTTAATAAACAGGTTTAAGCATTCTTATAAATTAGTTCGATAATAATGAAACCCGATAATTACCGACATAGGTAGAAAGGTACTTTGTTGGTCAAGCTCATTCTGGACAGTCAATCGCAGCATCAGCATAATATTGTTGACAGGTACATGGTATTTTGGGTAGATTTCTGAATCGATTAATCAAAAAAGCCGATTTTGACTCTTCAGCATCCTACGTAAAGCTTACAATAATACTGTTATACTTACTGCGACATTTGACATTTTGCAATAAATACCTAGGTATACAATACATAGCAACTTTCTATCCGAGTCAAGTTCGAGCCTTGCGGTGAATCCATATTTGAACTGCTCTTGCCTTTTAGGAACGAAATAATTTCCCCAAAGGATATTATATGAAAATCCGTGTAAGTCCACGGGCGGTGAAACATTCCTCTGCCATGTCATGACAAAACCTAATAAACCGTTTAAACGGGTGTAGTGTAGACCGACAATGGAGATTTTGAAACGGATTGGAAGTTCAAATTCAAACA
>JAQFYT010002878.1:0-11884 GCA_034694925.1 Ceratophysella denticulata
GTTTATACATGTACTCCTGGAAGCAAGTCGATGAAGTATGGGGATACTATCCTGAGTCCATACGGTTACTGGTTAGTGAAATTCAAGAGGTAGGGGAACACCGAAAAATCATTCCTGGACAATTCGTCCCAAACTATTAGAATTTTTTCATCGGATGTATTTCCATCGCATATATATATATGGGTTGTGCATCTAGTCCTAGTCATGCATATGGCATGTATTCAGAGCATGTCGTGTATCCAGTCATGTATCATGTATGTATTCAGCGAACGTTGTGTACCCAGTGATAGTGATGTATCATGCATGTGTTTAGCACAAGTCATGGTGTATCCAGTCATGTGTCATATGTATGAATTCAGCGAATGTCGTGTATCCAGTCATGTATCATGTACGTATTCAGCGCATATCGCACGTTGTGTACCCAGTCATGTATGTATCATGCATGTATTCAGCACAAGTCATGTATCCAGTCATGTATCATGTATGTATTCAGCAAATGTCGTGTATCCAGTCATGTATCATGTATGTATATTCAGCGCATGTCGACAATGTGTCCGTATGTCGTGTATCTTGAGCGAGCAGGTATGCATTCAAGTATCACGAATTCAAGTATGATGATATTATAGCGCCGTTTAGCCTAGTGTTCTAGTGTTTGTCTTTAAGGTATCAGGTATTTGGTATGACGTATCCAGTGTATGTCGTGTATTCAGTCCAGATGAACGACGCTAAGTTACATAAATTACAATGAATCAAATCTTACCCATAAAAATTAAACAAAATCTCTGATGCAGCTCAAATTTTAGACCAAATTTCAATAATTAAAAATGTTGTTGCCGAATTGTCGAAACATTTCGTTTTACATTGAATTCCTCATACTGCTCTTACAAACCCTTGAGCTTCTACTTCAACTGCTTCACATATTATTTATGAAGCAGGGAGGGACACATTTCGCTTATTATTAGCAAAGTGAGAGAATATAGATTCAGAAAATATCTCGCATAATCATCACATGATCTTGAGAGCTTGATCTTGAGCTTCTACGACAGAACCAAGTGAAGCGGAAATGCTTTGAATTCTTTACAACAAATATTCTCGCTAATTAGCCAGGACGTTTTCATTCTAAAATTATTCCACTATGACTGATGTGATTTGGATGAAGGAATTCAATAGATTCGAAGTTGTCGAAATTCTGACTGGGTTTTTATTTAGAATTACGACAGTACGTGAGTCTGCATGGGATATGAGCTTAAAATTGGCATTACAGTTACAGGTTGACCAACTAATGACACTGATAACGGAATTGATTCAATATGTGTATGTGTTGTGAGTCAGTATTTGCACAAGTAAAGATAAGACTTTTATTGAATCTACACGAAACTACACGTAAATATGTGTACGTAGATGAATCTTGCGGCTGCAATGCAGACATGTGCCTATTAATAAACCGATTCTTTAATACCCCAAAATGCTTTACTGTCATATTACTCTACAAAGTTTTATACTAATTTTCACAAAACAAAAGATCAAAACACAATTTTATTGTCGTAATAACAATATAATTTTAATAACCTTATACAAACTGAAAATATGTTAGCTGTCGCTTCCGTGTCAGTAATATTAGAATACCGCTGTATCGCCCGCCCCTTTGCAGGAAAACGTTGTCTCGGAATAAATTCTATTCGAGATCAACGTATGCCGCAAGGTAAATCGATATGAAAAATTTTAGGCACTTTTATCGCGCATCTGGTCGAATCCTTAAATGTATTCAACTCATATGACCAGCCTTAATGAAGGAATAATAGAAAATGAATAGACTGAGCTGATACGCAATCAATCACTCCCTAATGTTGGCAGCAAATCAGGATTTATTGATTAATCTATGGGTAATTAATTATTCATAACTTAAATACGCCTCTTAAGTTCAACAGGAATAAAGTTATAGTTATGGTACTGGAATTTCGCATTTCACAATTGCTAGCCGAACATCAAAGTAAACAGAATCTCAAGAACAGCTTAACTTTTTATGGTCCTGGATAAATCAATAATTCCGAAATGGAAAATTAACGTAGTAATTACCATTTACTTAACCTTTGATTTAATTTTATGACTTCCCTTGACGTCTGCCGGCCAATGTCTACGCTTCGGTCAAACTACAAAATTCAGTCGACTTTGATCTGAGGTATTGAACTTAGTTAACGTTTAATTAACATTAGGTGAGGGTGAGATAGGTAATAAATTACTCAAACCGATACTGCGGAGCTGATACGAAATTGAAATAGCGACGGACCTACAAATGACATTGCACAAAGTAATTCGTATAAAAGCCGAAGCCAGATCCACAGAGCTATCATTCCACCGATTGTAAAAATCCAAGAACCATTAACCAAACCCAACATCACACAAAACAAATAGTTGTTGCACAGCAACAAATTTTTGGTTTTGTTTCAATTTAAGTAAACTCCCAAATACAAGACACATTCCTTACAAAATGGCCGCTAAGCTAGCTCTCGTTTGCGTTTTGGCGCTCGTTCACTTTTCGTCACAGGCTTCGATCAATTCTGATGCCTCAACCAATGCCGACGTTTCCAAAGACCCTAATGACGTTGAGTTCCATTTGTATTCCAACCCTGCGTAAGTGACCTTAAAAATTAGACTAATAGCCATTACTATAATTTCTCATAGGAGATTCTAATTAATTTTTTATTTCGCGTATTCAGAAATCCCACGGAATCCGAAGTTCTGATCTTCAACGATATCGAGTCAGTTAAGAAATCCAAGTACAACCCAGCCCTCCGCACCATTTTCTACACCAGCGGATTTCTTCAGAACCGTCACACGGATCAAGCCATCAAGGATGGTACGAGAATGCAGTTTTAATAACAAAACGGCAAGCGTTTGAAAATCGCAATTAATCTTATAATTTTAATTAACAGCATACTTGAGAGCCGGATTCACCACATCCGCCAACGTCATTCTCGTCGATTGGGGAAAACTGTCCGGAAGTGTCAACCCACCCACCAGTGACCTTGGTGCCGCTCTCCTGTACCCAACTGTCAAGGCCAACGTTGATGTTGTCGGAGACCGCATTGCTGACTTCATTACCTTTTTGAGCAACAATGGTCAACTCCTCGCTGGACCCGACAACGTGCATTTGGTTGGACAGAGCTTGGGAGCTCACATTATGGGAATGGCTGGAAAGCTCTTCCGAGATGCTAATGGAAAACCAATCGGCAGAATCACCGGGTAAATGCTCCTCCAAATAATTTAAACTGCATAATTCGAAAGAAATGCGGAGCCGTCTGCCCAGTTAGTTGCGCCGCGCACGGTTTGTCAGTCATGGTCGCCAGGTGTAGCGTGACCTGACTTTACCTAATTAACCTAACGTTATAATATTATCGTTTCTAGAACCGACGCTGCCGCTCAACTCTTCCAGGGTGTCTCCAAGGACAAGCGTTTGGATGCCTCTGATGCGACCTTCGTCGACACCATCCACACCAACGATGGAGGATATGGATACGAGGGACCCTACGGAACTTGTGACTTCTTCGTGAACGGAGGCAAGGCCCCACAACCCGGATGTGACGGAACCCAATGTAAGTACTTAATATCTGTAACTTGATTACCGAGAATCATATAAACTCTGTGTTTAGAAGCTGACTAACCATTTCACAATTTCTGATTTTCATAATAGCTTACTGCAGCCACAACATGGCTGTTGCATTCTTCGCCAAGTCCATCATTGATACCTCTGTCCGAGCTTTTGCCTGTGACGTCTGCTCTGAGGGAGCTGAGGAATACTCGTTCGGAGAGTATGTGAGCAAACAAATGCAAGGTTCCTACTACGTTACCACCACCTCTGAATATTAGAGGATTTTCAGGACAAACTAAAACAATTTCTACCGACTATTACAAATTGGAATAATATTTCTCATTATGTTTTCATCAATAAAAGTATTCACGCAATTGTAACGCAACCTGTTTCGAGATTTACTGCATACCTGCATAAATTCATGATTAGTTTATTTAAATATCTGATAGTCAAGTTCAGGAGCAACTGGGTCATAAATATGCCTTGATTCTGTCAGACAGGTATTATTTTTTATGACTCGGCTTATGGCTGAAGCTAAACCAAAGCATTTGGGCTAAAACAAATATGCATATGTTCACAATAACGGAGTACTTTACCGTTAACAGACAAAAGGTTGTCCTGCTCTAGAAATCTCAAAATTCTACCACAAAAAAATCTTGTAAAACCAAACGTAGCAAAAAAACTGTTAGGTAACTTAACCAAAACGTACTATGACTAATGCATACCATCTACCCACCCTCAAAAATGATTTTCCAGATTCAAGTAGTGCCTCGACTATGGTATGAGGATTTCATTGTAGTCGGTCGATCAAAAATTTATGTAAATCTTTATCTTATCCTCCCTCCACTACTTCAAAAATATCGGCAACTTCTTTACTAAAAGTCTATATTTATTATGCATACGAGGCTCGATCCGAGTCATGTTCGATATATGACAAACATTATTATCCAATCTGCTGGCCTGAATTTGATACAAAATACGAATGTTAGATAATCTTATTTCTCTTATCCTGGGGGCAATAAAAATGGTCAAACGCGGTAGTTTTTTATTGGGATTTGCGGGTACTTTAACAAAGGATTGTTGGATTACTATTATGTGTTTAGCTCCATAGATTAGAGTAACCCGTGCGGAACAGGGAACAGCGCTACAGTGGCATGGCATGCCTGTTCAGATTGACAAATACATTACCAACCCAACCCAATACAAATTACGCATTTCATTTTTGCTGTAACTAAGCCATCCTAATTAAATATAAGTTAAAATTGGTATGTATTGTCGGTTGTAGGGATTTTTTAATTTCAGAGCTAAATAATTTGGGTTAATTTTTAACCAGCCATAAATGCCTATGGCGTTTAAAACAGAAATTGGCATATATTTTAAAAAAATATCATAAGCAGCGAAGAACCATAGTTTACAGATGTACTTGCAAACCCGAAACGAAAGCTCCCCCCCCCCTTTCGTGTTCAGAAAAGCGGTGTATTTACAAATCCATAGAACAAGATGTCAGGTTGAATGTTGGATTCGGATTTCCGCATATTATTCCTGAATCATATTTTCCGTCTCTCTGAGATTACTCCGCTTTCTCCCCTCAAAGTAGAAAGCCATTAGCATTAGCTCTGTCCTTGTTTGATACAAAAAGAGACTAAAGAGGATTTTCTTATTCGAGGACGAAACGAAATACACAGACACAGAAGCTAAAAATCCAAAAAAGCTCAGAAACAGAAGAGGGGAGAGAAGACACATTTGATATAATGCCGTCACTTTTACATGAAAGGAAATCTTTTTTCTCTTTTTTGCTTGTACATATTAGTATTTCGTAAGGATGAATACTTCAAAGTTCTTTGGAATGATAAGCCTTCTATTTCCAAATATATTTATACAAAGCTTTCGTTACAGAGAATTCACAATCATAGTCACAAGATATTCCAATTCAACAGTTTTGATTATCAAATCTGAACTGGATTACCACATTATACAACTTCCAACCGTACAACGCTGTTGTACAAGGTTCCCCAAACTGGGCCACCTAAATTCAAAATACGCAGCGAGTGTAATTTAATTCGATTCAGTCATGATTACGCCCTATAATTCTATGAATTTTATAACGAAATATCTGAATATATCTGGTGTACTGAATGTCTGGTCCGGAATTTCCATAGCTACAGCCTCCGGAAATGGGACAGAATCCACACTATACCTACAAGACTGAATAAAGACTTCTTTTGCATTTATTTCCCATTAGCGAAGTAAAGTGGTGCTTTTAAGCGACATTATAATCCATCCACGGCATAATGGACTAACGAGCATTTATCGGCTCAGGCTTAAGACAGGCGTTATTGGCTGGATTGTGTAATTAGTAATTCAGAATTTTAAATAGTTCCATATCAGCGGGCTAATCGTTATTTGGCTATTACGCTTCAACATGCACATCGTTTGCGTTTAGACTACGCTAATCGGTTGGGTAAGTCGTCGTAGAATCATTGTGTCAATGTTATTAACCCAAACATTTATGGTTAATAACTTTACAGTACAAGGCTAATATATATTTAAGCATGCTTGAATTCAATCGTAAATTTAATACAGTGTTTAGGCCAAGAAATTAACCCGCTAAGGCTAATGTTATTACTATGCAAGTATTATGTAATGAATCTAGGAAGTATCATAAGTCCTTTCAGTGCGAAACATAATGAATCAAGCTCATAAGCTTCAGTGTTTACAAGAGACAAAAGTTGTGTTGACTGATGTGATGAATTTTCCGTAAAGTTTGTAGACCGTGATGATGGGCATTGTACAGGCCTTTGATTTATGGACTAATGAATTTCGAGATCAATTCAATGGCATGAGTGCACGGAAGGAAGATACTTACTTTAACCTAAGTAGTCGCAAATGGCAAGTCGGATAGGGAAGTATCTGGACAAATGACCGGTGAAAATTTTACGTATTTATATAGGGCTAAGTCAGCAATGGTAGCTTCGCGTGCATTCGAGTTTGGTTAACCCTATCAAAACCTTAGGGTAGTCTAATACGTGTATCAAGCTGATTCAGCTTGAAAAAAACAGAGTACATTTTTGAGCAAAATACCAAAATATTACGCTAAATTGTCCGAGATCCCGACGAAGGGTCTACGGGAGAGATTAATAAATAAACTTTCGGAGGGTGAGTGAAAGCGTGAGTATAGTATTGGTGAATGGAAAGTTGAGTGAAACTTTGGGTTTCAAATTACCGACACTCGACACTCTCTCCTTACAGTCTCCATAGCCAATGTAGTTTCATGTACTTTGTTGTAAAATTCCAAAATTCTAACATTCTAAACCCCCTTGTACACTTCTAAGATCAAAGTTTCCTCGGCTAAAAATAGTGATTGAACGGAAGACGGTAATCTGAGAAGTAGATGAAGGTGAAACTGGAAGCTATAGACAAGTTACGCGAAACGAAACATCGTCCCGTCACAGCCCCAATGGAACAGATTCACTTTAAATTTTATAAATAGAAGCTATTTATAAGAGCTTTATATTGATAGCTAATAAATCGTCAGAGCCAAAAGATACGGTATAGTTGTGTTTTTACGCAATATGCTGGTATAAAATTGTTGTAATGCTTCAAAGCCCATATAAAACACCAAAACAACAACTTTCTACTTTCTTTTTTTTACGATCAGACCTGCCGACAATAGTGCTGTCGAAGTATATTAGCCGGCTAAGCCGCTGACAGAGAGATAGAGCTACTATGGGAGAGAGCTTACCGAGGCCATAGCCGATGTCCATGGTGAAGGCGGAAGCTCCTTCAATTTTGTCGGTGAGTTGACCGAGGCCTTTGGTGAGATAAGGCGGAGAGTTGGTGGTGGCATTAGTCCCGGCCTCCTGCCGTGGGCTGAGCTGGAAGGACTCTTCGTCCTCTGACCCGACCTCCGTGTCTTCACTCCCCGGGTCTTGGTAGGGTGTATGGAGGATGGCAAGGAGGTTGTTGTTGGGTGTGGACGGGGCTTTGGGCGGATGAAGGGACGGATCAACGCGTCGATCCCATTTACTCCCAAATCCGTCGTACGACTCGTCACGGAGTGAAATCCCTTCTAGAAAACTGTCACCTTCCACCATTCGATACTCCACTATCCCATCTAATCAAAATAAATAACAAAACAAACGAGGTTAAAGACAGAGGCTTCAGGTACTAGCCGTATTTTCACGGTTTACACCTTTTTTCAGGATAAACTTTTGGTGGACCGTCATTTCGTAGCGCACCAGAAAATATTATATTACCTTAGATTCGTTTAACTAAGCGACAAATGTATGTAACATGATGCATTATTTGTTCATCAGCAATGCATATCATAACTGCGGATATTTTATGAGATTAGCTGACGGTTTATCTGTGTCATGTAACCGACAATTAGTGTATATATGTGTAAGATGTATGATGATATATAGAGGATAAAAGCAAATGTCAAAATTACCCCAGCATGTGCACAATAAATAACACAGTATCGTGTATTCCGTACTAATAAGCCATAATTAGTTTATATTTATAAATGTATTTACTACAGTTTCAAATCCTTCACATGTGGGTATTTACTTGAAAATACACCTTCTGTCCACCTAATTGGATTATTCCACATTATTACGAAAATCGAGTGTTTCGTCAGTACATAATGTATACGTAGAAATACTGTAGCAAGTTGCAACAGCATTGGGCCGGATACATAGGGTGAAAATATTTCAGCCCGAGTACCACCACTTCAACCGAGTAATTAGCAGTTGTAGGTTGTAGGGGGAAGGAAGTTATTGGTTTTCTATTAGTTTTTAGCTCATCCTTTCTCGAGAGATGATGGAAAGGCGTGCTGCTGCTGTGCTGCAGTAGTGGTACTCTTATTGCATGCGATCTACCTTGTACAGACAGGACTTCAATGTCATATAAAGCCTGAGTTGATATTTTCAGCAATTTCCACGCGAGGTAATTTCTTGCTAGATGTCATGTCAAATGTCAAGGTTACTAGATAGCTTGCTATTGTACATCCGCATGGGTCCGAATCAGTTGTAGCATTGACGGTATAGGCTAAGGCAGAGCTCATGATATATTGGTATAGGGAGGCGTGATTGAACGTGGAGCATGGAATAGAGCTAACTATGGAAGTGGTACCTTCCATGGTATAGATAGACATTAGACAGCATCATATAGCAGCATGATATTATTTATCACGATTCACGATTATGATGCCCTCGTTCTGCCTCGTTTCTCTAATAAAACACAATCTGATTAAGTGTGAAACATGTACAGTGTGGAGTTGGTTGGGAAGGAAGGAACTCTTCTCTGCTTTCTCCAATACTAGGCCAATGCAAGGCTTCAACAGCCCATACCATCCACCATCCACCTATTTTCTTGAGAGAAAGCGATAAAACATAAAGAATTCCTCTAAATCTTCCTTATAAATGACAACACGTGGTTTGCCCATAAAATATCTAATAATATTCTACTTGGAAGCAGCGGACACCGTCCGCGTTCGTTGTACATAGGATAGTGCTACATAGATGTATAGACCAGTAGGGTCTTATGCTTTGATCTTTCTTTTGCTTTTAGCTTGGTTACATGTTGTGTATGGTTGCGGGTACATAAATAATCGGGTTATTCCGCATGCAGAATTAGAATGTATCCATTTTAACGCTATTTTAATTTTTTAATTATTTAGGTTAGCGAATCTTGTACTGTTTCCATGACGTCCCTTCATCACTAATTGATTACATTGCACAACTGCAATCCATCACAACAACTTAGAATTTGAATATGGAGATGATAAAATCTTCGTTCAAATGAAGCTGGAATCGAAGGTAGTTAGGGTATCCGTGTTCAGATAATCAGTACATCCAACCGTTTTATATCCAGATCAAAATGCACTAAATTATCTGATGTGCAATAAAAGTTGAACTGTAAATATGGTTTCCTTAGACAACATACCTCGTTTGGTACGTCACCAAGCATGAGAACTTATTCTTATTCTTAACTAAATACACGGTTCGCCATATTAGAATACTGGTGTATATACTTGGATAATGTCCGTCTTTCTGTATCCTTGAATATTGTCTTGCACAGGCTTTGGAAAGACTCGTGGAGTTTCTCGACTACGGAAGTCGCCGAACCTGTCGCCTTGTTTGCCGACGGTTGAAGGAGTATGTTGACGATATTGGGATCTCTCTAAAAATTGACAGCAGATCGGCATACAGCACTGCCTTGAGCAAGAGTGTAACCTCCACTGAAGTGAGAATCATTCATTTGGATTTGGGATTCTACGACCTAAAGGCGGAAGCGGTCAGAAACTGGAAAACGGCGATTCTTTCTGCAACCCTGGATTTCTCTTGGCTCAATGATCACATCTTTCGGCATTGCTTCAATCTTCGAGTCCTTATACTCAATGACGGAGCGATCATGGCAGAAAAATTCAGCGGTTCATCTGAACCAATTCCGTGTTTAAATCGCCTGAGCCAGCTTCACATCACACTGACCGATAGAGGATTAGAGCACGGTATTGAAAGCTTCTATCCGGGTTGTTTGCATTCAGATTGTTCTCTTCACCAAATCGCGGGATTCTCCTGCAAAGTTCTAAACCGAGTACGAAAAAACATTTGTTTTTTACTCAAGATCATCCGAAGCCGAGTGTTTAAGGTATTGTGGATCTCAGCTCTTGCTCTTAGTGAACCCAATCAACAAGAAGAAGGTTGGGAGTACCAACCGCTGTTTGAATTTCTAGATAAGCATCGGAATTCCTTAGAAACGATCATCTTACAACAGATTGACCTTACTGAACATTCCACGAAGCTTCATCCAGCCTTGATCAATCCTATTCAACTCAAAGGAATTCGGCTGAGTGTTTCTTCTCAATTGCGTCCCAGTGATCAAGTAAATTCAGTAAATTCAGTATCCAAATACTGGACAAACCAGCTTTTACATCAAGGCTCACTTGAGAACCTCTCAATCGGTATTAAGCAGTTTGAGGCAGAAATAACACCTTTTCCATGGCTAGCAGCTGTACTCGCTAACAACACCAGAACGTTGACCTATGTAAACCTCTTGATCGAATTCCACGATGAGCTGAACTATGACGCATTCCAAGGAACTTTGGACATGCGCCTGTTTCGCAATGCCGACGCTCTTCGTGTTTTCAAATTCAATGGTTCTCATAGAATGAGAATTCTAAATCTGAACGATTTTCCTACGAAATCTTTGAAGTTCCTTAGACTGTCTTCTGTTCAAATCGGCGCGGACTTCGATGGAATTAAGTTTCTGGAATCCTTCAGCCCATTCTACTTTTTCCTTCGTGGTATCTCTTTCGACGAGAAAAGTCACTTTAAGGATCCAAGCTACACCTTCCAGTTCATCAAATTGGCTCTACGGTCTCGGTCGCTGGTAGAATTCAGTTTTTGCTCTGCACAAATGACGGATTCGTTTCCAAAACTATCCCTCAGCGAGTCACGCTTGGAACCATGGCTCATCCAGTTGGACGCTGATAAACATCTTCCAAACCTGGTTGGAATTAGCACGGAGTGGTGTAACTTCAAAGAAAGGAATGGAAAGGAACCGGAATGGGTTCCCAGGTACATTATAACGAATTACATGGAGCAACTTGATCTAGATGATCTCTACGATGAGCGAGAGCCGCCGTTCTTCCTTCCGAGAAATGTGGACACGTTCACCATTTGGACGGACTCTGCGGACGACAAGACAGTGACAAAATACCGTGTGCTGCCCAATACTGAATTCCCCCCAATACCACCTAAAGATGTTTTGGAGCCGTTCAAATTTCATCTGAGCGTCCTGTTGGAGCGGAATAACACTGCTGAAGTGAAGGTTTTGGGTCTCACGGAGGAAGCTTTGGCCAATGAGACAGGCGCTACTCTGACGTTCGAACCCGAAGATCAATCAGGATCTCAAACACCTGAGCAAACCTGAATTTCAAAATTCTAAAATCCGAATTAACAACTTATAGTATTTATTACAGGTTGTCGATACAAAACGGTTTACCAATGACTTTTTACTAAACGAATCATTTATCCAAAGCTAAAACCGATTAATTTCCATGAAATACCTTCATAAAACGTGTCTATTGTCCAAATTATTTAATAGGTACTGGTACTAGACATGGCTATTTATACTTGCCTTATTAGACCGACTATGTCGGGCTATATGTGATTGAACTTTCCGTCTGTCCGTATGTCACACTTTTTGCTTCCCAACATACCTATATAATTTCGTTATAAATGGAAGCAAATTGAATGAACCATTTTACATGTAAACCTGCTGCAGTCTTTT
>JAQFYT010002879.1:0-11882 GCA_034694925.1 Ceratophysella denticulata
AATTGGGCTCGCTACGAGTTGTCGCTGCTATGAGTTGGGCGCTATGAATTGTCGCGCTATGAGTAGTCGTGGATTCGGGATTTACTTGGGTGGTAATAAACGGTAATTACCTCTGAATTTTATTGTAGTTTTTGTAGTTTTCTTCTTGCACGTTACTTCTTGTTGGAGTGTGTAATCCGTATTGTCATCATATGTAGGCCTTGCTGGAACCAATAATTATTTATTTCCAATGGGTTATTAATGGATATATGTGTAAATTATTCATCCATGAATCATTAAATGGACATATTTAAACGTTGTAGTGAGGCAGCAGCAGGAGGCGGGTGCAGGTCAGAATTACTAAGTTAAGCCATATATTCGTACAAATTAAGAATAGCATATATTTAACTCAAAAATTAATTGAGATACCTATTTCAATGCTTTTCAGGGCTTCAGTATATCTGTTGCCAGGTTCCTTGTGCGTTCGTGCTTCCCAGTTCTTAAGCCGGGCTATTGCAACTTGAATAACCTCAGTAACTAAATCATCTGCCTCAATATTGATTTCAAGCTGACGCCTATCACTGTCCACGTCCATAATCGATCTAGTTTGGATTCAATTATCAATCGGTCTACTTTTTCTTCCCCAACTTCCAACTGAATACACACAGAGGACAGATTGAAATAATGACTGGGGAAGGAGGCTCAACGGAGCATAACATTTGGAATACTAATTCGGAATTTTTATCTGGTTGATGATAGTGTTAACATTGGGTACAATACTTACTGCATTATTCATTAGCATAGAAAGTGTGAATTCCAGGCTTATCCTATCATAATCTCTGTATAGGTTATACCTGTATAACGTAATTAGGCATTTCCGTGGTAGAAACATTACGCTACAGTACTTTTATGGTCCATACAATCATGTCCAACAACAAATAAATTGAAGTTGATTTGAATTGGAATGGCGTATTTGTCCAGAACCCACTTTAAATTGAATAGGCAGACTGATAAGATAATAATGAAGTTTTGTGGTTTTTTAACAACAACCGCATGCCTCGTGCAATACTTTATAGGTAGTTTTATATCTGCAAGACTATAATAGTTTTATATATATGTATGTATGCATACAGGTAAACTGATACAATAATATTTTCTCATAATATGCTAAGGCACCCAAGTATATGGCGATATGGACTGGACAACGTTCTTGACAATAGCATATATTTCTATTTGTACTTGTCGGTCCAGTAGCACCGTATTTACAGGTTACAAACTCGAATAGGCAACCTACTAATTAACTCTCTGAATAGCCTAAAGTGAGGAAATGGATTTTCTGGGATGTTCGGTAGTGCCGACATAATGAATTTTTCTGTTTTCCCAGTTCCGAACCGCTTGTAACGGGAAGCACATGAATCCTGAAACTGCAAGGGCAAGCCCAGCGACATAGAAAGAATAGTCGTAGTTGTCCGTTGCGTCTTTCAGCATACCTGAATAATGATAATTTTAATTTATAAGTTATCTGAAGGAAGACCCATCCGAGGAATGCCTCGGGGACTTAGAGAAGAGTAGGTACATGCACACTTCAAACGAACTTACCTCCTATTGGATTTCCAAGCAAGGTACCCAAGCCCATGAACAGGAGCGAAAGTCCAAAAGCGTTATTGAACTTCTCCATGCCCATAAACTTCAAGACCAAAATGGATCTGAGTACTGTAAAAATGGCTGCAACGAGTCAATCAATGATTAATTTTGAGTCTTGATGCTCATTATTTAACGAAAGGGTTTTCGGCTATTTATCAATTTGGCTATTAGGTATACCGATTCCGAATCCGAAAACAATTGAGTACAGGACAAGTTGATAGTGCTGGTCCATGAAGGGAATAAGGCCGGTGGCTACCCCCGTTACGAGTAAAGCCCCATTGCTCAGTATTAAAGAGTTGATCCAAGGATGACAGGATATAAGACCAAAGATTAGCCTTCCTACAGTATTTGCGATCCCAATAATTTGGATAAGGAATGATGCTGCGTCTTTGTTCAACTTCAGCTCGTCTTCTGCTCGATCTGTTGGTGAATATGAATGAATTAACTTAACTTTTCGAGTTTAGAGTAAATATTCTAACTTTAGTTAAGTTTTAATGAGTAGGTACCTATCTAAATATTTTACAACATACCCTTCAAATATGCATAGGGAGAAAAGAAACCCAGCATGGTGATACCTCCTGATATGGAAATCAGGAGAAACGTTGGTGATTTGCAAAGCGGTATCATTGCTTTCATCATTGAATTTATTCCAAATTTTTCCACATCGGTTAACGGAATCGTAACGCTCGGTCTTCGTAATGCTTCGATAGCCTTAACCTCTGAAATAGAACTATAATATAATTTCTAAAGTTTAAAACAAATGTGCTTTAACAGAGGATTAAGCACATAAAGTCAAAGCTACATCTCAATCTATTGTTTTGATAATAGACATACGTACTCTTCAAAGGAAGCGGGGCGTAGAGCAAGGCAAATAATGTTGAGAGTAATGCCCAGCCCGCCATTAAAATAAATGCACCCTGCCAACCATAGTCCTTGGCCATGCCCAAAACCATTGGCGGGAAGGCGAATATTCCTGCACCAGTTCCAGCAATGGCAATGCCAGTGGCCAGCGGTCGCCATTTCTCGAAGTACATCCCTACTATAACGACGGACGGCTGGAACATCATCCCGAACCCAAGACCGGAAACCACGCCGAATAGAATGAAATGGGCCCAGATGTTTGGTTTGTTCGGGGAAACGCCCCAGGCTAGAATAATGCCCAGAAATGCTACAATTGATCCACTAGCTCCAACGACCCGAAATCCAAAACGATCCGTGAGCAGAGAAATAAACGGACCTGAATTAAAGAGTTAGCCATTATTACATACTTTTATTTCCTCGAAGGAGTGTAGTGTGATCACGCTGAATTATAGAAAACGTAAACAACATTGAGTTACCGACAGAGAGCGTTACACACAGTAATATACTGCCTACAAGGCTGTATTGTGCAACTGTGATTTCGTACACGGGCTCACTCTTGATGTAACAATTCTGGGATACATTTAACTGTTCTGACTGGACTTCTACTGCCGTGCTTGAATTACAGTGCGTTGAATTGATGTATCCCACTATTCCACTGGCCTCACGAACTTCATCCATCAAAATCCCTTGACAAAGACTGATTCCATCCAGTACAAAGTTGGAAAGAAATGAGGCCAGTACAATGACCCAACCATAGCCACCATCCGGTGCATATGGTACCTTTTCATATGATCCGTCATCCACGCTCATCTGAAACGAAGCATCCCAATCCTACTTGGCATTAGCCGAAAGAATATTACGACAAAGATCGTTGTATTGTACCTACTTTTGAAGGTTTTTGTTCCTCATCTGTGCTCAGCGTCAAGCTTAATTTACGCAAAGATGAACGACGATACTGAAGTCCCTGAACATTGCCGTCACCCGCACCTGGGATCAGTTTGGAACTACGATCTCGGGGGACTTCGCTAGCCATATCTTTTATTTTTCAATAAACTTAAAAACAATTTTAACCAAATAAAACTTTAAGTCGGTTTTAACATAATTCTAGTTTAATATTTATTCTATTCACACTATCGTTCATCTATTAAATGCTGATACACTACTAATAAATCAATAAAGAATGCAGGGAATCACACGAGGAACTTGAGTATTTTTTTCCCTTTTGGTTAAAATACCAATATACCACAGCAGGGACAGGAAGTTGTGTAACCTAAAATATTCGAACTAAATATTTAACTCATATTCGTTTAGAGTGGATGTGTGTGTACGTTATGTTGCTTATGCTTACAATATTCATGGGTTTGATTCGCCGTCTGACTTATTAACAATGTTGATTTAAATATCGTGTATGTACATAAATAATAACAGAGTACCTATGGTATAGCAGTTATTTATAAAAACGAATAAAATTATGCTCACAACAACAACATCGTATTAGATTTCACGTGTCTGTCAGACGTAAGAATAATAGCAACCATCTGGGTTACGGTCCAGCAGTATTCGTCCATAGTAATATGGAATCATGAATCTCAACGATAAATGCAGTTAGGTATATTTTTATCCGCAAAAATATATGTAGCACTGGAACTGGTAATTAAATGATCTTTTATTGTGCACACCGTTACTCAGTTAGCTTTTGTCTTGTATGTATGCAATATACCTATGTGGGTCTGAGTATATGTATGTGTTATAATGGTTTTTCCAGAAGTCAGCGGTTTAAAAAAAAATTGAAATTGAAGTTGAATGAGATTGGAGTTCATAGTTCATCAGTTGGAATTATTTCCGATAAGCCGGAATCAGAATTGGGTAAGAACAAACAACTTCAGGAGTGTCACAAGGGCCGTCATCACACTCCCGGTCCCCGCCTCGGTGGCCACCCTTCTTCTTGCCTTTCTTCTTTTCGTACAAATGGGCTCGGGACTGTGTGCCTTGCGGTGGAACAATAGGGTGTCGATATCCAGGAGGAGCTATTTCAGAGATGACCGCAGTTAGTTAATAAAACCAGTCTGATTTGTAATTTTACTTTTGTAAATTCAACGAATTCCCGTGAATGACGTTTTACCTGGCATCCTGACACCGGAAGAGAGAACTTCCTCCATTATTGAGGTTGCTCCTTCTGTTGTGCGAATTCCCGAAGGTCCGGCTTGAACCGTGGACATATCCAAAGTTCTCGAGAGCACAGTTGGTGTCCAAAGTCGCAGGATTTCGTTATTGATATTGTACGGATTCCTATTGTCTTCTTGCAAAGCCTCTGAAATATTGTGGGATTTTATATCAAAATTAGAAGTCGAAGATTTCCCGTTTTGATGTAAAGACAATTTTATTCACTGTACTTTGACTCTCCATTTTCAATTGTTCCAATGCCTCCATGATTTGTTCTACGTTTAGACCAGATCCTGCTCCTGCACCCCTACCCCCGGATTCTGCTTCTACTTCTACATCACGAAGAAGGTGGAGTAATGCCCTCTGCAGAACATTAGAAACCACTTGGTCGGCAGTGATTCGAATCAGACGGGCTTGTTCTAATTGATTCAATTGTCCACCTCCAAGATCAGCTACTGGTGAAGATTCGTCAGCTCCAGTTGCCCATGTCTCAACTTTGGATACGGATTAGGAAAGAAAATTAATTCAATTCGAAATTTTTGTTGAAGATTATTATTTCCGTTACTTACCAAAATCAGTCCGATGCATTCCTGCTCTATCGAAACCAGGATCGGTAGCCCGTTTTTTAGTCCGAACCGATGATACTGCCTTATAAAAGTTCGGATCCGGATCGGAATCGCGCGTAGCTCGAACCGATGATATTAATTGATAAAAGTCTGGGTCCGGGCCAGAAGCACGTGCAGCTGAAGCGGATGACCGCTTCTCCTTTCCATCGGTACTTCCGCTTCCACGTTTTTTGTTTGGGTCCGAACTAGCACTGGCGCGCTTTTCCTGGCCACCCTTGCTACTTCCTGTTCCTCGATTTTCCTGGCCACCCGTGCTACTTCCGGTTCCTCGATTTCCCTGGACATCCGTGCTGCTTCCTGTTCCTTGATTTTCCTGGCCATCCGAGCTACTTGCTTCGCCTGAGGATAACTGACTCAGCAAGTTTCCTTCACCGGCAGAGGACATGGTGGTAAATTCACTGGTAGTTGTTCGATATTCTTCTTCAGCCTCAGCCGTTGTGTCCCCTCCGGCTGATGTGGTTGACTTCAGAAATCCACGACGGTTTGGATGGGAGCGGGGACGGGGTCTACGTAACTTGGTCTTGCTGCTTCCTATCTGGGATTTACTGCTGGAACTCCGCATATCCGTTAAAGACTTTGAACCGGGTTGAAATGAACCCGAGGATCCTGATTCGCGTCGAATGGAATCCAGAGTATAAACATCAGCATCATTTGACCAATACTCACGCGCGGAGCTGGAAGCGCTAGAATATTCTGGGTCTGCGTCTGGAACAGGAACGTGATTATACATAAGTTAGACCATGCAAATACATATATGTACAATAACAAGCATTACTACCTAATAGGGTTAATCGGATCGTATGTCGGATTCAAGATATAACAGTCCATGTAAGAGCGATGTACCCACGGCCACCACGTTGGCCTTGTAACAAGGCGCATAGCTCGTACATGATAACAGTCAATTGGCCATACATGTCCATAAAATACCTATTCTATAAGTATAAATACAGATAGGTAGGTACCTATTCCATTTTAGCTTACCTATTTGACTTTGAGCACTGATATCTACCGGGCATCCATTATTGTAATAATTAATCGGCGTATGAATTCCAGAAATATGACGAATTATTGGAATTATATATAACGTAGAGTTCTGAACCACAGGTTCGAATTATAATTACCTGATTGATTAAAATACGAGAAGTCATCTTGTGTCATGTAGTCCTTTGATAGGTCAACCTGGGAGCGAGTTGTAGTTCCTTCCACACAGGTGAGCGCAAGGTTGATCATTTTATCAACCAACCTAGCGGCATAAGATCTAACAACCCGCAAGTCCCTCAGGGGTATATTCAAGTCCTTTGCCATGATTCGATGTCTAGCTTCTTCAATGACGTCACGGACGAAGGCATCCGCGGATGAAACTCTTTCGTTGAGAACGAACTCCGCCTCATCGACTACCTGATCAACAAATTCTTCGAATTCGGGTTCTTGGCGGAAAATATTCTCCAGGTCAAATTCACCAAATGCCAACAAGGCTCTAAATCGAAATGTAAGTTTGATAAATTAAAGAAATTATATGCACTGATATTGCCTTACCCAACGGTAGCAACAGCGTCGAAGAAATCAGTGGCGACATCCCGCATGAATTCAATTTCTTTTAAGGATATGGACTCATTGTTTAACATTTTCTTGAATGCTTGAATATCTTGAAGCACATTCTGGGTTTTTCGAACTTCATCAATTAACCCATCTGCGACTTCTTTAGCAAAATCCATTCGGGCCCATAACTCTTCGTCCGTTAGGCCGAGCTGGTCAAATCCATTTTCAAGAATGTCTCGCATTCGATGGCGTGAAGCGATGGCGTCTGGACCATATTTTCTTTCATGTGGAGGCAATGTGACTTGGTCTAAAAGCTCGTCTATAATCTCCTTGATGACTTTATTTCGAACCACCATGTGACGAACAGTAAATTCAACGGACGGGGCGTGCTCAAGGGTATAACTGGAGCCTGACGAGCTTGAAGAGCTGCTTCGAATGGACCCATGTCTTGCATAATCAAACTCACTCCTTGTACCCATTTTAGCCCTTGCTTCCTTAATTAGGAGTTGACAGCAGAAGTCGATGAGGGCACAGGGATTGTACTTCAGAACGTCGTATGGAAACCCATTGGCTTCACAAAACTTTTTGAAAGTAAGGAATTCGTAGGTTCCACCGGTAAACCTGCACTTGTTCAGATATTCTATGAATGGAGGCCTCCGCATTATTGCTCGCATCATATTTGGACTATGAACCCCAAGAACTTCGCGAATTTTTGCTGCCACCTCCTGCAATAAAACGACAAGCCACATATTTTGTCATTATGCTGTGTGCCCGTGGCGTCAAGCCAGAACGATGTGCATTTGAAAAAAAAAGTAGCTGGGTCGTGTTAAAATTTTTGATTGATCTATCAACATTTATGGTAAAACGTAATACAAATTAAAGGTCAAATGAAATGAGTACATGGGGATGCCACCGCAGAGATGAGTCAGCGACACAATCTGAAATACCTAATACATACCTATCAGATAACGGTTTAGAGTTTCTACAAAAAAAATCAATGCCAAAAAGTACCCGCACTTGTCGCAAATACCTTTGGAAGTGGAAGGATATCCTAACCTAACCTTTAAAATGGAATCCAACCTAAACACCTATTATATAAACCTAGAATACACTTACCTCACTAAGCATAATCTCACAAAAATATGAATTTTCAAACTCACAACAAAAAAGTTTTTGGAAATGTTTACCACTGGAACTTTTTTTACGAAAGGCATCACGCACACTGAATAAAGCGCGTGTAGAGGTCAACATGGTTCTTTCAAGGTATCTGCTCACCTTTATTTCAGAAAAATACTTGAGGCCCATTTTGTTCAGAGCCGAAGCATCAACAGTGACCAGTTTTCTTCCGGTAATACAGTTATTTTTGAAGGTTTCCTGGTATAAAGAAAACCAACCAAAACCATTTATAAAAGAAGATTTAATGTTAATATAATGACAGGAAGGAATTGCTTCATTCATAAGTTTACCTTGAGGTGTGAGAATCCCACAGAGCTCAGCCATTCTCCAACTTGGTCTTCATCCCAGAAATGACAATCGGGTAAATCAGGGTCGGGTTCTGCTGGTTTCTCGTTTTTCTTCTTTCCTAAGTGAGGTCTTGTGATCCGGATCGTATTCCGGATATCTCTGCAATTTCATAAAAGTGCATTTGGTTGTTTTTAAAAACACGTAATAATTTACTTGATAATCTCCAATTCCAGTTAGAGTAAACATAAACATACAGATAGGTACATGATTTGAATAGCATTAGCATACTGCAATCGCAAAAATCCAATAGTTTATGTAGAATACCCACAAACGAGGAAATTGTTTTTTTTTTAAATATTCTTACTTCTCGCTGATAAAATAAAAATTTCGCTTCCGCTTGATCAATTGAACTTGGAATTCAAGCCATGCTTCGGAGTCCTTGGGAATTAGCCGCTTGTACCTTTCCTCTTTTGGGCGCTTGAATGCTAAGTATGCTAGTAGCGTTAATTCTCCCTTCGCGTAGGAGTACTCTGGACCTTCATAAAATCTAGGTTGATTACTCATCGTGATCCAATTCAGAAATATTCAGGGTTTAGGTTTGACAAAAAAAGTTTCAAAGGTAAAAAAAAAACTACGTTGACCCTATAAAAACATTACTGTTTTACTTCATAAGTAGTGTCTTCAAGAGGAATGAAATGCATTATGAAAATATCGCATGCATGCGACCAGGCATGCGACCAATGAAAATCAAATAAAACATGTTTATTTTTAACATTTCCAAATTAGGTTTATGAACCTGGCGCGGTGTTGCCATATGTAGGGAAGCGTGCTGTGTTTTCCAAAAATATACTAATGAACAACAAATTAAGCTAACAATAGTATAGTATCTATTATATCAAATCACGAGTTAACTTTTTCTGTGTTTAAAATTTGGACGTTTAAAGCGCGGTAGGTCGCTCACAATAATGGTACAATTAAAAAACATATAATCTTTTGGGCATTTCTGCCCGCACAACACAGGACTCCTAGCCTTATTGTATTGGGATAAATCTTCTGAAGCGCAAGATTTTATAGACCTTATTTCTAACATCTACCACATCTCAAAAGTCATTTGCAGCAAATGCTGTAAATAATTGTATATTTATTGGCATAGCCAGAGCTTAATCAACATGATGGATTACAGCTAATTACGTTTTAGGTTTAGAAAAGTTCCAGTAAAGAAATAAAATGAACTTTGTAGTAAAAATCAAAATACATATATAAGGCACAAATGCTGCAATTAGCAATAAGGCTGTATAGTCCAGCTATAGCTTCTGGTCTCAAGATGTCGTTCGTAAGGCAGATTTTTCATTGTCATTGTCTGAACGGTTATGAGTTATGAATACATATGCGCTTCCAGACAGACCTCAACATTTATCAGAATTTTATCATATTTCACAGCACGCCCTTTTAGCTTAAACTAAATTTGCTGCGCATTTTGACTGAATTTGAAATATACATAGAAGAAGTCAGTCGCTAGGCAACGGCTTGGATGTCGAATAGCATCAAGAGAAATGAACACCGACACACGGACAGATACAATTGGTCAACCTCATCCCAGTAGCGGACCAACCAGGTCGAAGGTGTACCCACGAGTTCGGGAAAAATATGACATGCCATATTGTTGGTGCTGGCTTCGGAACAAGGAGTCATGCAGAAACCTAAGTGACAAGTTATAATTTGTAACTTGTTCCGTCGTCGTCGGTGGTCTCTTCAGCTTTACCTGTGCTGTGCTGCATCTAGGCCTCTACGCTGCGCTGCTGGTGGTTGTGAATGCATCAAGTAAGGGTACCCACCCGACTACTTTTTGGTATGTATCGTATCCGAGCATGCATGCATGCATAGCAGCATGCAGCAGCAGCACAAGAGACCCACACCCACACACTGAAGCTGTTGGGTGGTGGGCTCGCTCGGCTGCTGCTATGCTGCTGCGGTGCGGTGTATATGGCCTCGCGCTCGCCTGCCATGCCTATTATGCCTGTGTGAGTGTGACTCGCTCGAGCTGTGTGCTGTGCTCTTCTCTTTTTTGATAAATACCTATTCGTATTTCCTCTGGCCACCACCCTACCTCTACCTCTCAAAGCAAGAACTACGTATGCTTTCATGCTCTCAAAGCTAAAAGCAAGCCAGGACAAAAGAGAAAAGCAGCCCTCCTCGCCTGCCTTCGAGAGCCGTGTTTGCTTGGGATTGGGAGTAGTAGTTCTTGTTCGTGTCTATCATCCCCTTGACGTGTCTACCGCCAAGTCCAAAGTTGAAGCCCGCACACTGAATCTCAATAACAAACCATTCGAAGTTCTCAAAGGATTCATTTTGCCTTTGTGATTTCCATTCCAGTGTATCCATTCATCCGTCAATTGTCAATATCAACAAACCAAACACCCATCACCGGAACCACATTTGACATTGCTCTCTTTGCTTGGAGGTGGAGGTCAACTCTGCTGACAAGAATCTGACGCTCTACCAAAGGTACGTAACGTACGTCAAAGCATGCATGAAGTAATGTGTATCTGACATGTTGCATGGCAGAATTTTAGTTAACACAGGACACGCCAGGAGGGGTTACTAATATGTAATGATGTAATCTGTAGCCTACAATAGTCTCATCCTTCCTGTTCCTTCCGGTCTGTGCTCTGTTCTGTGTTCCGCGTCATTCCGTTTCTGTTAAGTATTTGTTATTGGTCAAAGGTACTGGATTATTGGGTCAAATCAAGTTTGACTTAGTGTTTACAGCATTACAACTTGACAATACGGTAAACGGTAAATGATTGATCGATTATTTTAGTGTACTTCTTTAATTTATCAGATATAAGAGGAGTACCTATGGCATTGCTTAGTTTTAGTACATGCAAGCCCGCCAAAGTCGCGGGTCGGTGGTTTGAGCAATTTTTGATTTTTGGATTTTTAGGTCACGCTGACTAATACAATATCATTACTGTATAGCATTAAAATACTAGGTATAACAAAGTATGTTGGGGGCGAACAAGATTGAGCTGTCAAGTGTCATCCTTATGAACGGGAACGACGCTCGATGAGGATGAGATGTTATTGAGTGCCAGGTGCAAGTGTGCAAGCAAGTGCTTATATTTTTGTTACTTGCTGATCAGGATTTATTTTGCCGGTTTTATGTGTTGTATGAGCTCTTCCTCTCGCGTATACGATAGACGACGACCCAAGAGATTTGAACTGTAGACAAAAAATAGCTCAGGAAAACACAAGCTTCGGTTTGTGGGTACTTGTTTCTTTGATTTCGCAGATCTCCCATTTTATTTGTACTAAGTAGTTATAAATATAATTAAAATTATATTATTAAAACTTGAATCGATTAAGGCTGATCTTGGAATCCGAACCTGTGAAAAGATTCAGTATCCCAATCGCCCAAGGTTTACAAGTTGGCCCTCATGTGACAACTCCTGGAATTCACATCTATACGAATACCTATGTAGATAGTGTAGCCAACTGGCCATATGACCAGTAGTAAGGACCGGTACTCCCATGACAAAAATAACTGTGTGAAGGATTTGAACTTTGAGGTCGTGTCAATTCCTGAGCCAGAATGTAACCGTGGAG
>JAQFYT010002880.1:0-11882 GCA_034694925.1 Ceratophysella denticulata
TAGCTGGAAAAAATATGGATGACCGTATTACGCTATAGAAAGACGAAATAAGCAATTTTACATTTTACATTTACAGTTGTCAGCTTGCCATTTTTCGTCGGATTACGTTTACTTTAAAGTACTTATAAAATCATACAAAATGTGATTTTCCTCCTAGAGATGGCGTGGTGGTTAAACCGGGGGGCGGGCCAAGCTGAATGTACAGGGTAATCCAAATTGTCTTGTTGCATTAGGTTTATATATTTTCCAGAGATATGCATACTTTCCGATAAATCGTATAATGACATGCGATAGCGCATAGAGCGTATCATTTTACAATAAAACGAACGAAATTAATGAAACTGTTTCAAAATTTCACTACCCACCCTGGAAACTGAAATAAACCTTGAGGACTTTCACTTGGCTTGACATGAACTGAACCGGACGGATTGAGAGCTAAGACTTCTACAGGAAGGGATTATTTTCAGACTTTCGCCATGAGCCAAGACAAAAAGTAGCTCCAAGGACAAATCCACTATTGTATTCCCATTAAACAAGTTCCAGTGCACAGCACAGGAAAACAATACTTCCTTCCTCTTCTCAGCTCTCAGCACTTATTCCAGATCTTAAGGGTCCTCTAAACTTGTCCTACTTAATTACGCCCTTCTTTCTACAAAATACAATTCATCGTGACTCACTCCTAATCATCCTGAGTCACAATATGGTACTGTATGTATATATTTAAAAAAGGGAGAAAGTTTCTGCTTTCCCATACCTGTCTCCCCGCCAGCAAAAAGGAGCCATTGCTTTCCACGGATCACCAGCCCTTTTCCGTAAGCTTCTTCGTTTAGAGCTTCCCCAACGCCGAAGGCATCGTCGTACAGAAGTCGCCGGTGAATCTAACGATCGAGAAATCCAGATTATACAAAATATTGATTGACTTAATCACCACGCATTATAATGCCTTTTAGTTGAGTACGTATCAGAGTTATATTTAAAATACAGTTATGCTGCTTGTCAGGAATTCGGAAATACGGATAATACTTTTCGCGACAAAACTTGATCTGTTTGAAGGCTTCACGGCATATGCACAACTTTATCAAACCAAATGGTAAATGACCGGATACCGAAGAACAATAACTGGCGTTTTTAATTCTACATTAACTTAAACTTAAGTCATTAACTTAACCTAGGCCAGCATGGATACTCCATGCTGGCTCCACACAAACGTGTTCGATATTGAGTAGCAATATACATAAATCATTGTCATTGCTGTTGTCATTTCATTTGTCGATGCTTGTGTTGGTAAGTACCCAACTTCAAGTGGCTGTTGGAGTAAAACCGAGCTAAACCGAGGAACAGCTAGAAAGCTAAAAGAGAAGCTGAACTATTTATTAATGAATTTAGAATTATTATAAACTACCCCGGAAAAAACTGAACATCCGCGAATTTTACTACACATTTTATAAAACTAGGACCGTAAGTATGCGCGAGGAAGGTCGTTCGAAGTTGAAATTGAGAAGTCAGATCGTAATGATCAAGGTCAACTTGACCACGACCGCAAACTGAAAATGCATGATGTCAAGCACCAGTACATGGAACGAGCATTAGTGAAACAATCTCTGTAAGTAATTACCATTAGCTCCAGCTCCCCGTCCTTCATGGAACTTCCGCCCTGAGCCCTGTCATTAAACAGGATTAGCGTCTTACCCGAGTCCGGACTCAGGCTCCCACTCTCTGATATCATTATACGAGAGTTCACCGGGTAGTAGTTCCCTGCCACGGGTTCGTACACCTACATATTCAGAAAAAAAACGAAACTGAGAAAGAGTCCCAGGGTTCGGATTCAAGAGTGAAATACAACGCAAGCCTGTAAACTCTGCTGAAAATAGAAATTCTATGTCCTTAAGCTGTGCCATTTCCTGTAAATCCGGATATTGCTTTTCCTTGCAGAATTTGAGGCTTTCATCTTGGATATGTTGGCGTAAACAAATTTCTGGTTCTTTTTTGGTAAGACATTCAAATCCAAAGCATTTGAATGCTTTGGATGCTTTGGACTATGTGGTGCAAAATCACTAAAACCACTGAAGATATTCACGCATTTTCGAAATCCATTGTAGAAATACAGCGGAAACTTGTTCTAAATGCCATGAAGCCTTCAGTGTTTTTCTAAATAAAACTTATAAATACTTATACGAGAGCTCAACTCATTGGTTTCGTGCACAAAACAGGTCCTAAACAATTGTAATAACGTTAAAATTAGTTCACATACTTACGATGTTACAGTAACATTTAGACTTGTACGTGAATGTAAGTTACATAAAGTATATTTATATAAACCTAGTTCCCTTTGCAGCCCACCTAAAAAAATTGTGTATGAGCCCCATTAAAATAAAAATAACGATACGAGCGTGACAAAAACGTGTCGACGCTAATTAAATTCTTAGTAATTTAAAAAAAAATGCTATGAAAATATAACTGTATTATTTTTAAACTTACGCGGATTGTAACAAATTAACGTTTTTATTAGTCTTGTTAATTTAATCCTTCAAGTCTAATCAAAATGTGTTCAACTTTAGCTTTGTGTTGTTGCTGTAAATGCAGGCCTTCAACGCATTCACGTGATTAGTGTTCTTTGAATACCTACGTGACTTTCTCTGAACTTCAATAAGCTACACTTACTATATTTACCTAGCGCACACACTTTTCATCTTTTCGTCTTGAAGGAAAGGACATTATAGAATTTTATTTGATTCAGCAGGTTTGACACGCCTGGAGAGTACAAGGCCTAAAAGCTTAGCAAATAAGACGGAATGTCTTTCTTCAACTTTCACCTTGTACGGCCAGGTTGGTCGGAAGTCACGTTGTCTTTTGAGTAGTTCTCTCCCATTGGCATCCGTGAAGAAAACACCGCTTGACTTGAGATCCGAGCTAAATTTCGTCACAATTTCCTTCCCGACTTTGTCACTGGAATACGAAACATTTCCAATTTGATTCATTCACATTGCACATGACACATGGCAAATTATATACATTAGAAATTAGAATCTAGCCGCGTAAGGAATTTTACATACTCAATTGGTATGGGTCCAACAACCCATTCAAATTCAATCAGGTCTGAATTCTCGTAGAGCCGAATTACTTGACTGATCCAATCCGTAAATGTTTGATGAACTTCCGTTACATGCTCACCTGAAATGGAACCATTTATTTTTAGTAAATTATTTGCCATTTAAAATTTCAAAATTATAGCTACGTAAATAGATATTGTATGGGGTTTGACGAGTAGGTAACTAAACCTCAAAACTTGAGAACATCCTTAAGTGCACTGTTGACAATAAGTCGAATTGGAAATGTTTTAAGAATACGATGCTACCGAGCCATGAAGTTTACGCTAGCTAAACAATACAATAAAACACCTGGACAGGAGGGATATAAACTACTGTCATCGCTTGGATGACGCCGAGGAGGTGTTCACCGAACCGGAAACTGAGGTTGCTGAGTCCTTTGGCCTCACATTCTCTATGTCCTTTCATGACGACAATAAAAACGATTGACGTCTCTTAAAGACTTTAAATGGAGCGGAATGTCTTCTACCCTCAATTTGATTTGGATTTGGAAGTTGGGAATCTGGTAAAAGAAATACGAACAAAAGCGTTCCACGACATTGTATTCGCGTGCAAAACAGACAGATTACTCAAAACCATAGCTCAAAACTCAGATCAAATGAAGTTCTAGGAGTTATATTGTATTTCTGAATGAATAGACATAGACCAGATGCTTGAAAGCTAGAAAATAAATCTCTGAATAGAAGCTACACTAACAATGGTACATGAAAAGCGCTCCCATGGAGGAACGCTGTAATTTTGATTTCCCTCACGCTCAGCTGAAAAACCCAATGGACTCATATAAGCACAAAATAATTTTTTATAGACTTTGAGGGCCCCTGTTGGCTCGCTTTTTCTAAGACGCCACAATACAGAATTCCATAAATTCTAAAAAGCAAATTCATGTTCTACGTGCGATTCTACGTCAAATCGAATTATGCCCAATTTTCTATAAGAATTTCATTCAGCCCCAAATTAATTTTTCAAAAATCCATGTAAAAGATGAGATTGAGATTGCAAAGCCATCATGACTGGATCTCTCTGGTGGAAAGATGCGAAAAAAAATCCACCGCACATGTTTGCATCGCTTCACCGATCGCGTCGCGGAGCAGAGGCCTCGAAGAAGCATGTACCTAGTGTAGTAGCAGGACGCACTTATAAGTGCGCGAAAATCGAATGCGGTATTTTGTATTGTATTGTAGTAATAATTTTGTTTTGCTGATTTCAATTTCGATGGTCGAGTTCGAGAGATCATCATGACGTTTTGTTTGTTGTTAACGAATAGTGACCGGTGAGGTGACCACCAGTAAAAAATATAACGGGTTCGATATTTCAAGTCAATCTCCACTGCCCTGTTGGTTCCTGATCTTTGACCGAAACACTTGATTGTTTCACACAACTTGGTGAAGTAGATAACGAGGATTTCGAGACCCGAGCAATGACGAATTTGGAGGAACTTCCGGTTCTGGTAATTGTAGAAAAGTTGCTGCAAAATATTTGAAATACCTATATTGACTACCAAATGCCGCATATCTCTTTTGTAATCGCCATTTTCATTATATATATTCCATATCGCATAGGTTTTGGAAAGATTGGTGGAGTTTCTGGACTACGCGACCCGGAAAACATGTCGCCTCGTTTCTCAGCGACTAAAGTTCCACGTGGAGGATATCGGTCTAGCAATAAAGATTGACTCCAGAAATCCTGAAAGTATTAATTTGTGTCAGAATGTGACCGTCAATCAAGCCCGGATTCTTCATTACAAAACATCCGACTTGGAAATTGCAACGGAAGTGTTTGAAAACTGGAAAGTTGCGGTTATATCTACTCCCGTGGAGGGAATTTGGCTCAATGATAGATTACTTCGGAATTTCTCCAATCTTCGGGTCCTAATCCTCAACGAAGAAGCCCTCAAATCTGAGGAATTCAAAGCTTCGTCCGAACCGATTCAGCATTTCCAGCATTTGGCTGAGCTTCACATCAGCGTAAAGGAATACCAATTACGGGAACATTTTAAAATGCTGTATCGGTTCAGTGTATCGTTACTTAGTAGTGTTACTTTGAATTTGACGAAACGCGTACAAAAAAATGTCGCGTACGCCCTTGCAACCATCAGAAGCCGAATTATGAAACTATTGTTCGTCTCGATTTACGACGATAGACCAACTGGACTCGAGCACGGCGAGGACTCCTACTCTTGGGAATATCAACCGTTCCTAGAATTTCTTCAGTATCATCGCAATTCCCTAGATACCATCATTTTGCATTCCCTCCCACTTCGTGAGCAAGTTGGTCATTTTGATGACATGATGAGGAACTCAAACGCAGTGCAGCTCAAACGAATTATCCTTGCCCCTGATTATGGAATGGAACCAAAACACTTGTCTGCATACTGGACGACCCTGCTTCTCAGCCAATACTCTCTGCAAAAGTTCTCCGTCTGTCTCCATGTTCCAGCGATCCCAGAAGAACCCTTCCCATTATGGCTTCCATCTCTGCTCTCAAATAATTCCAGCAGTTTGACCGATATTTACCTGGCATTAACTACTTCGAACGGAAATGAACCGAAATACACGTTGGACATGGGTGTGTTCCGGGGTTTGGAATGCCTCAGAAGCCTTCAGTTGTACGCGTATGCCCTGGAGGTGACGATCCTTAACCTGAATGATCTTCCAACCAAAGCTCTAACCAAATTGAGACTTGTTGATACCAAGATCGGACCAGACTTCGATGGGGTTAAATTCCTGGAATATTTCAACCCAAAGACCCTACTTCTCTCCAAGGTTTCCGTTGAGGGCTACTTTAGGGACCCGGACCCTTCACATTTATCAAGCTGGCTCTACGATGTCGGACGATGGATAATTTCGCGCTCTATCTTCTTTCGAATAATGTGGACCCACCTATGGTTATACCAGGTAGGAAATATTGAGGGAAATACGGGTAATTCCAGTCCTGGGACATATTAATGGAGAAATCGGGGATGCGTCAGTTCATTAATCTTATTATGTGTTTTGCCTCTTGCCTAACCCGCACCAAATGAAGTTAGTAGAAAATTTATTTCAGTATTTCCCATTATTTCTCATTTCCCACTATTTCCCGAGAAATACCGAGTTATTGGGAGATGTTAATATTTCTATTGGAATTTATTTAGGAACTACACTAGGCGCGGGCCCAGTCTCAATCAAAGGAGATTTGAGGGTGGAAGAGATATTCTTTGAACCATGGATCGCCAAATTGGAAGCCGAAGGTCTGCCTAACCCAAAGCAGTTTTCCATTGAAACTTGGGATGTTAATGCAAAGAAACCTAATCCAACTCAAACTCATGGTGAGTTTAATTATGCCATGAATCTCGTTCAGGAATTTCATCACCATGCCACAAAAGACTACATGGAAACGATGGACATCCGGGATTCCTTCAGTAGCCATCGAGAACCGCCGTTCTTTAACAACTCAATAGCCGAGTTTATCTCACACAACTCTGGATTTGATGAGAAGACGAATGCCTACTTTTTCTTACCAAACATACAATCGTACGCAACGAAGGTGACTGACATTGGAGCCATGAATATTTACTACAGCGTAGCTGTGGAGTGGAATAAAGGTCAGCCAGAGGGCGGTTTTGACAACGTTCCGGTACGACCTGTGGGTTTGCTGGATTTAGGCATCCCCAAACAAACTTTGGTAAACTCAATAGAGTATCGGAGGCTCAGACTCGTGTTTAGTAACCAAAACAATAACAATGACAAACCTACTTGTACCTATTGTACCCAATAACGCCCAAATATGAAGTTTAAATTGTACATTCGATTACATAACGTGTTATGTTTGTTAATGTTGTACTTGTAATATTTATAAACTTGAATAAACTAACTACAAATACAAATGCAACCTGCTTCCAGTTGATACTATTTCAATAGTTTAACTCAGTTTCAATTGCTGATTGCTAACGTTTTTGTTCAATGCATATCGAGATGGGGATATCTCTGCGTGGGTTTCTCGTAGAACGGTCAGGCCCGGGGAATGAGTATGAAGGAACCTGAGCTGGAAATTGAATCGAGTGAAAGCTCTCTGACTTTCACCTATATGTTTTCTATCAAATCAAAGCGAAAGGAACTTTCATCTTTCAAGTCTAGCTATAGCCGCCTTTAGACCTGCAAATATTGTCAGCCACAGCTGATATTACGATGCCACACACAGGTTACTCCCGACTTCAGTATGAGGCCAAAGATCCCACTCATTCTATATGGTATATGACTTAATGAAATGAATCTTTTACACCTAAGCACACTGCGAAAGAAATAGGTTAACTTGGATACAATTAGGTTAACGAGTTCAAAGCCCATTGAAAACCAATAGCATTATGCCTAATGGAAAGGCAGTTTGAACAAAAGAAGATTTTTATACCTCTGAAAACGGAATAGGCAGCTCGGTGAGAGACTGGATTTGGAACAGTGCCATTAGGTCGGAAAATGTAGGCTCCAGAAGCTCGATTCTCAAACTTTTTGTTATTCCCAGCCATGCCTGGGTAGAAGTAGAAATTTTGTTCTAGCTCTAAGTCAACTTCCTTGCCCAAAGCCTGATTGAATTGAGACACCCTCTTCAGCAACCCTGTCCGTCCATCCAGGCTCAGGCTCAGACCCTGTCAAGCATACAGAATAAACAGACATGGTAGTTTCAGGTTATATTTAATTTAAGTTTATGATCAGTCAATTGAAAATGTTTCACCATGTCATAGCGGTATTAGTTAAGTACAAATACTAAATGCCGTTTTAAAAAGACGTCAGTGAAAGTTTGAATATATACCCATATTAAAGTTTTTTCATAGAAATGCTTAAAGCATGATTTCAATGCCGGTAAAATTTTAATTCATGAGCACTTAAATTATCAAAAATTCAAATTACCAAGCAGTTCAGTCGATATTTAGCACGGAGTACATATAGTGTTGTATCTTTAGCGTACCACCAAAATATCATTTTAAGAATTTACCTCTAAATCTGTCAAAGTATGTTAGGAAGGTCTTTTTTAACGTGTTTGGATTGTGGATTTAAGCGTGTAAATGACATACCGATTTGTTTGTAAACTCGAAATATATTTCCCGATACGAAGTACAAGCCCGTTTTACTCTACCGGTTACCACTTTAAACCAAAAGAATACAGTTTAATTAGATTTTATTGGAATCATACTAATACTTACCCGTCCGTTGGTAACTTTAACATCCTTTCCTGGTTTCGGCCCCGTTTTAGAATGGAATTCAGCAAAAACATCTCCGGTTTTCTCCACTTTGTTAGTGAACATGGTTTGACTCAAATGGAACCTACTAACGCTGAGCGGAGGAAGACTCTCTACTAAAAACACGACTTCGTACTGTGCGGAACTATTTCGTCCAGGGATTCGAAAAACGCCTTTGGGCAGTGGAATTACTTGGGCTGGGATTTGTCCTGAAACAAAGATCACTTTCAATTGCCTTACCCAATTACCTGCAACTTTTTACAGGATCGATTCGCGCATCGTAAATTAGCTTTAGAACTTGCCTTGGGGTCCATGAACTTCCCATAAGGAAGCAGGTACCGGAATTCGAATGTAAACATCCTTAACGACTTTGCCCAACGGATTGTAGACGTTCACGAGGAAACTCGTGTAGGACTCAGAAGCAGTGCAGACGCTAATATTGAGTTGGTGACAGAATTCATTGGCTGAATTGACATCTAAGCTTTCTGTTCGTGTCAGCTCACTGTGAGTGACAGACAGGGGAAGTGTCAAAAGTGTCAAAAAATCTTATTAACTCAAACGCTTAGCCTCATGCGATTTGCTGCAGAAATATTTGATTACCTCAATCTGGAGTCAATAACCTGCTCACAGGCAGAAATCCCGAGGCTTAGACGAAGAGCATAGTCATCAGTGACGTGCTGCTTGGCTGTTCCAGCCACGGCATCGTGGTGTTGGGTCACAGCTACAGGCTCGGATAAGCGTCCCACTTTATCTAAGATTTCTTGGTTGGATTTCTGACCAGTAGCAAAATGCTTGCATGCCTGGAGAAAGTTGTTGGTCTGATGAATAAAATATTTGAGGGAAGGCCGAGAAGTAAAATAGCCTGTCCAAAAAGCGTGCGGGTCACTGGCATAAGGGAAAAAGTCATCCTTCTTCAGCGACCAGGTCAGCCCAGCCTTGTGCACTTCTTTGAGGTAGCAGGACGGGGTGGAGTATAATACGTTGACTAGGGAGCCGTTGGATTGACGAGCGTTCACATGGCTTAAAAATATAAAATGAATCTATCTAGTGGTGCATTTAAATTTCGAGGCTCGATGCTGTACAATTAAACACTTTCCATGTTAATTAAAGGTAAATGCTACGTGATCAATTCAGCTGGAACTGGAAGGTGAATGAAGACAATTTGCATCATACCAATATTTCGGTTGGGTTAAAAAGTATGCGATCATAAGTTTGCATACGATTTGTGCATTAGAAACAACAATTGAACAGTTTCTACTAACTTACCTTAAATTTTTAGAATATATTTCAAAGTATTATGCTGGTGACTGACATGAGTACCTTATAGATTAAGCATATAAGTGGGGTTCAGTTCAAATGTTGTTAAGGGGCTTTAAGTCTTTAAGTTGTAAACTGTTCATTGCACATCGAGGTCTTATGTGTTAGTTACAATAGATAAACAACGTATCAATCGAAGCGACCTGGTGCTATTCAATTGGTACTGTGACAAACGCGTCCAGCTCCATTTAGACAATCCTGTATTCTGTGAACTTGTGAACTTACTGAATGAGTTTATCCATATTCTTGAACCACATAGGAGCAGCCATATACTGGAAATCCGAGCCCATGGTCATTTGAACATGATTGGTTCGATAAGGTGTGGCCCATTGTTGAGCGATTTTAATAAAGTCGTTAACTTTCTGATCCAAATTGTAGCCGATTAGTTTGGGGTCATCCATCAAGGGATCATCTCCGCAAACAGTGTCGAAGCAGTAGCCATTCGGTGGATTATAACCATTGAACAAAGCTCCGGTAAATAACCAAGAACTTTTGCCTATAATTTGAATCATCAATCATCATTTAAATAATCGATATGCCCATATACTGTAATTTTAATTAAATGAGGCCGTTCATATAATTTTAGGTTCCGTTATAAATCGGGTATCACATTACCCAATACAGTTTCCGTTGAGCTTGAGCCTCAGCATTATATACTAGATACAATAAGAGGTAAAAGGTTCAGGGCGCCCCATAATGCTAGGACCCATTAGTATCTCATTAACTCATTATGTAAACAATTGGGAAAATCGATCTGGGAAATTCTAAGCATAAACCAAATTAAAGCATTTTCTTTTCTTTAATTTCCAATTTCACGTCATAAGGCATTGTGTTTACAAATTATATATTTGTAAAAAAAAGCTTCGTGTAATTTACTAGAGTTAGAAGAAAATGAAGCTGTACTTTTATATGGTATTTCCTCACTGAATTTGAATGCTGATTTTCTGTCAGGAACAGGCGGGATCCTTTCCTCGTGGTGATTTCACGAATTCGTTTCTGCAGATCCTTGACCAGGGCAAGTGCCTCTTCGTAAAAGGTCCCCAGGGTCTCCACGGCAAAGTCATCACAGGTTGCGTCCCAAGCCAGGCACCATGAGGCAATTAAAGCTTGCTCTGATGATGCAATTATAAATTCACTTCTGCCAGGAGCAAACTACTATGGTTTTCTAAGATTGGCATTGAACTAATCTCAAGTTTTGTATGTATATTATATATATGCCCATGCCAATGGGTCGAAACATTATGGGCCACCCTCCCTGTACACACAAAGAATTACCTAAATTATTCGGACTTCCGCTCCAAATCGTTTCCATATTTTTGTTAATCTCCCGGTTGAATTTATCTTGATAGTCCAGTCGCCCAAAGAAAAGACCATCAAAGCCCATTTGTGCAAAAAGAGAGGCCTGTTCCCGTGAATGTCCAAATGGATCAATTTGCCAAGCAATTCGCGGTAGCCCACATTTCCCGAATGTCTCATTCAGGAATCTAGTCGTAATTATTATGCAAACACAAATAGAGCACAAAAATTAGCTCTCTTTCTGGAACCCTCAAATTAGCAGCGTACGTTTAATTACAAACCTGAGACCCAGACTCATCTGATCAATGATTTCATTGTAATGGGCCGTAGCCTCATCATTCATGCACCAACCACCGTTAATGAATTCCAACTGTCCATTCTGAACCAGTGTCCGAACAATGTTCTGCGTTGCGGAATTCTGATTCGTCCACCATCTCCAAAAGAACCCGGCTTCCACGTAAATGAAACGACGATCCGAACTCTTTTGTAATTCTTCAATTACGGAGTCCAGAATGTATTGAACGCCGGCATTTTGAATATTATTTCTTGCTAGTTAATCCCAAATAAAACACTACAGTTTATTAAACGAATATGTCTCGGTAGCTGTATTGGACACAGGAGGGAGGTATGCATTTATACATATAAACCCATACCACCATAGTAGTATTCATCCACGGTCTTCAGCCATCCCATGTCATCGTGGGAATGTGGAACCAAATGAACGTTCAAGTACCCATCCTTTACTTTGGGACAACTCTGTGGCAAGTAATTAAATAATATAAATTTTTGGGAAATAATAAACGGGCAATGAGAAAATAGAATCTGCAATGAAATACAATAATCTTGCAATAAGTCTGCATGACAGTAAATTTGACATTAGTCAGGTTAGGTTAGGTTAAAACGTTGGCGGACGAGATTGATCCGTTCTACAGGTTAGGTTAGATTTTTGAAAT
>JAQFYT010002881.1:0-11879 GCA_034694925.1 Ceratophysella denticulata
GACCTATTTCGACGATTTGATTGAGCCTAATAGGCGCCTAAAACGGCGTTTTTTAGTGCCTACCTATCCGCTGTCTGGTCATGTTATTCGCTCAGAAAATGAATGATTGAGTTTTTTTCATATTCTAATACGTCGTTAAATTTCCGTAGAAAATATGCAGAAGCTAATACAACTGCCTAATATTCAAACAGATAACTGTCATAATTAAATTATACAAACAATTAATTTGTACCGGATCGGACAAATTCATCCCTGCAATTTATTGAATGCAAACCGAAATAAGGATACAGAATCCTTGAGAAAATGTAGAACATTTTGGAGAAAGTGGTGAAAGTTAAGGAGAAAGTCTAAATCGCTGTTAGATCCCAGATTCTCCAGTTAACCAAAGCCTTGTGAATCCCAGATCCGCGTGGACAGACAGGAGATTACTTTGAGCTAAACGAAGCATGGTTTCTGAAGTGCGGAGATCAGGATCTTCTCCTTTTTCAAAACCACAAGTCAATTGAGTTCAAATAAGCCCCCATCTTTTCTCCACTCACAATCAGCCTAATGGTCCGCAAAGTGGGAAAAATTGACTCTGACCACCACTGACAGCCTGACTACTGTCCCGTTATCCAGGGATCAAGTTTCCAAATGCTTTTCCTTTTGTCCGCTTTCTCTCTGTGGCCTACTCACTACTCCCTACTACACGTGTCGAAACCCAATCCAATTTGTTCACTGAATTAACCCGACGAGTACCATCTACAACCCTAACCCTTTCTCGCTCTGAATCCGATGGAATATGAACTCAATTCGAATTTTTCACCCTTTCAAGCCTCCGGGCGAACGACGAGCAGAACGTATTTCACTAAAATTACAATCCATCCACATATTTATTTTTTAAGCCTGGAGGGGTTAAAAGCTGGGGCTCGGTTTTCTATTTTGTAAATTTGTGGTTGGTTCGACTCGAGCGTTGGGAATGGGACCATAGTCAATCCATTCTGAAATGGATTTATAATATGATTTTGGATTTGGATATATTGATCTGAAATAATTTCAACGTATTTTGCAATTGCTTTCCTGCAAAATGTTATACGAAACGAATATTATGGGGCATTTTTTATATTATTTTTCCCACATGAGGTTTGAGCACCATTTTGGCCAAAATCAGGTACCTATCATGCTTTTTGCGTCGGTTTACCCGTTGATATTTGAATCCAGAATGTAATGTACCATTTTCAGTGGTTAAATTAAGAACAGATCTGGTTGCAGTCAGCAAAGGTGATTACAAAGTGGTGCAAAGTCTACATCTTCTGAACTAAATACGTGGTATACGATTGTGTTGAAATCACGGGGGAAAAACCCACATTACCTGTGTATTATGTAAATTTGGATTAATGTTACATTCGAAATTTTTCAAACGGGTTTGAAATTAAAATATCTTGAAAAATCCATAGATGAAACACCATTTTTTTTTCGACATCTGAGTCCTTCGTTTCGTGCATTACCTTCCTAAGTCTAAATCTCGTGTAAAAAGCCAAATAAATATACGGAAATTCTTTGCTTACTTGAGACTTCGTTGATGTAGGGCCCCACACGGTTGTTCCAGTAGTCCCTCAAACCGCCCAAATTCTGAATCCCGAATCGTGAAATTTTGACGGCCGTTTCTTGTTTACTTTCTCCAAGAAAAAAAGAATCAAAGCCAAAAAAATGTTTTTCTTCGAAGATGATTGTCTTCACTTAATAAGGAGCTGAGTGTGTAGTAGGTAGCTTGGATGCTGATCACAGAAATTGTATTAAAATATAAGGTTGTAGATAAGATATACGTACGGAGCTGAGGGTGTAATAATTAATTAGGAGCTGGCGGAGAGGAGCAGCGTGTTGGGAGGGAGGACGTCGGCTCGTGCGGTCGACAGAGAAAGGACCGAGGCTGGTGTGGCTCGGGCACAGGAGGCTACAGAGAAGGCTACCCGGGATTCTACCCGACTTTCCCTCGCACAAGCCCCGAGTGAACGGGGCGGACCCGTTCTCTCCGCACTGGTTCCTGGGAAATGCTGCAAGGGCGGAGCCCCGCTCCCTTTCTCCAACCACCCATCCATCCAAATGCCCAGCCAAGTGAAAGCTCTCGCTATGGAATCATCGGAATGCTGTTGAGGTTATTCTGGTTCTTTATATTTCAGGATTTTTGTCTAAAAGAATCTCTGAATCGTAAAATAACTAGCATTTTCTACTGCAAGTTCAATATATTGTTCTTATCGATGAAATCATTTATTGTTTTCGTCAGAAAAGAGAAAAGCGGGACAAGATATCCAATCCAATGTCAATACCTTACCTTTGTTGTTGAAGCCCGAATAAAAGAGTTACAGGGTCAAGTTTGGTTATAGAGTACACTTTACGTTAGTCATGCTCAAAGAAATATTAGGTACATCTGCATACACGTACGTACAATCGGGTTAATTCATGCCTAACTTTGAGTAGGTACCTACAATTGTTTCCAATTTGTGACCAACCAAACTATAAATGCATTGTCTAGTCTTCTCTTGTCAATGTTAGAAACAAGGTTTTCCCTGGCTTTGACCAAGGATCCTTGTCATCGGCTGGCTCGCGTAGCCTACGCGAGCTAGAACGAAATTATATTAGGTTAGAAAATTAGGAATTAGGAAATTAGATTTTTTAACGAAAAAAAAATCAAAAATCCTTGGCTTTGACTCTATAGTCACAAATGACCTTGATTATAAATAAACTGTTTTAGGATAGAATTTGTATGATGGACGAAACATTTTCAACTTATCGAACATTTAAATTGCACTCCTACTGAATAAATTAATAGTTTTCTTTAATCGGCATGAAATCATTGAATGAGTCCAAGTATTCCTAGATAATGCACCTAAATAATGTACCTTACCAAGGTGGGTAAAGGTGTTTTGTTTTTTGTTGGTTTTGTCCTGGATATCCAGGGCAAACCAAGCCACTTACTTTAGCCAATACTTTAGCCATCTTGTGCCTTTCCTAAGTTGTATATTTATTCCGGACTAATTTCATCTGTTCGAAATTGGGACTTAATATTACCTGCAGTCAAATAATTATTTTCTCCAATATTTTAACAACTGTATATTGAAAGAGGATATTCTGTGGAAGTATAAATTATATGTATGTGCTAATATTTAATTTCATTTTAGTAAATCGGTAGTTAATAGCTAATATTCGGTGCAAGCTCAGTCATTCCTTGGTAGTTATAGGCATTAGGAGACTCAATAATAACTTCAGAATAATTGTATAAGTTTATATATACTTAATAGAATATTTCCAAATGACTTTAAAATAAACCAATACTGAAAATGATGTCGAATCTGCTGAGAAGTAATCAACTTACCTTACAACGTACCATTGTACCAATTACCAATGCGAATGCGGCTTTGCAACAAAAAATTCGTTCTATTCTAATCGTTCACAGAATACACAGATTTTACACAGATTATTCAATATTGTTATTTGGCTGAGGATAAAACTACCCCAAGCTTAACAATATTTAACTGGCCTAAAGTTAAACGACGTTCTCATCAGCGTACCGGGTTGTAACATCAAGCCTTAATTATGCTTGGTCTTAGGCAAGCGTAAACGTTGTTAACATAAATTAACTAATTAACTAATATGAACCTAATGAAACATGTACCATGCGCGTGTATAGTATCGTTCAAACGAATTGATGAACGACGGTGAAGTGACGGTTTAATGTTATGGATTTGATTGGACATCTATTTCAGTGTTTAGATGCCTTACAGCTATTTGCGCACATCCTCCGAAATCTTATTCCGAAAAGGCAGTCGCTTGGCGGCGGCTCAACAGTTGGTGTTTCGTTAATTCGGGTTGGGTTAGGTTACGCTTTTCAAAATAGCGGGAACCTCCTCCGCGTCTGATTAGGAAAACCTTACATAACCTTGTGAATAGATAATCACATCAATCTTGGATATATTATAAGACAAATTGTATTTTAATTTAGGGTAAACTCAGGAAATATTAAACGATGTACCCATGTATAAATGTATGCAGAATTTCCAAGCCCCATAACCGAAAATATTGTCAAGGAATGTAACATAGAAAGAAAAAATCGACCGAGCAATTGAAGGTGGTGAGGAGGAAGCACGAAGGAGTCGTAGAAACTGCGGAGCACAGCTCGAGATAAGGCTCAAGGGTTAAACGGCGGCGCATAATATATATCCTCAACTTATCTACTGGAGCTCAAGGGACCTTCAGTTTTGGGGTCTACGCCGCCGAGCGGGCAGGCGTCACTGCTCGAGCTCCGCTCATAAATTCCGCCTGACTACAACTACCGAAGTATGGATCTTCTACTTTCTACTTCCACTGAACCTCGTTTTTTCTCTTCGTTGCCACCGTGTCGAGTCCCATTCCACGGGCCGGGCACACCCCAGCCCACAAATAAAATGAGCTTGACCTCCTTTCTAGACCGATGCGTGCGGAGCGTTTCGAGATTACACTCCTACATAGATTGTTTCATCTGGTTCGAGGTCTTTTCCGCATATCAACCTTAGCAATCTGAGACGTAGTATTATAGCGTACCTGGCATTATCCCGTGGAGCTTGTTCTTTTACATTGAGAATAATATGGCAATAGAATTCATATGCTAATTGGGTTAGGAAACCTTAAGACGGCCCATAGACTTGCGTCCGCCACAGAATAAACTGTTTGTAGACGGTAGCGTGGACGTAAATCCAGTTCAATTGAAGTATGGAAACGTTTGAACAGACATGTAGTAGGCTTGTGCTCAGCTAGTAACACAACGCAGTTTCGGAGAAAGCAGTGAAGCAGAGAGTTCCTTAATTGTCCCGTTTCGTGCCCAAGTGGAGAATGTAAATATGTTCGGGGAAGAAGGGGGTTTGGCCTTGTTATTTCGATGAGAACCAAGCATGAAATCGGAGGGGTGACTTTGGCCCGAGTAGTACAGCCTCATTTGACTCCAAACGCAACTCAAGGGGAATTCACGTTCAATACCCGGTTTTTTTTCTTGACTGGATAAAGTTTATATTCTCTCTGAATTCTACGTTTTTCCATCCTAATGAGCACTTGAGTTGGAGTTATAAATCCGAATCCGAATGCATTTCTAGCCCTGGTACATGGTCTCGTGAGCATTTGGTGTCCAATTAAATAGTTTTTCTTAGCTGTGAGTTTTGCTTATTAAAACTTGGTCGATATTGAACTTACACTCATTGTTAATTAAGGCATGCGTGTTAAGCATGCCAAGTGAATATAAACGAAAACGGTTGTAAGCAATAATTCAAATTATTAAAAACTGTAGATGTTTTCGTCCAAACTTTTCTAAATGATGTATGCGTTTATAGCATGTTATCGTAATTTGAACCCAAGAGCACCGAGTCCACCTTGACATTTATTACAATCTAGGTTACTATAACCCACACTGTTATTGATTCGTTCCTTCGGACTCCAATTATGCTTTTATTATTCGACTCCGAATCGGAATGACGCACGTTGAACTTAATACAGTCGTCGTATTTGTGGTATACCATGGTGTACATAGGTAGAATGAAATGAGTTTCTAGATATGTGTAATTCCCATGAAAATATTGAGTTGAGATCGGAGATCGTGTTATTCAACGTTACTAGGAAATTATGGAAATTGAAATTGGATTCTTGCGGACCGGGAAAGCCTTGTATCTATCGAATTTCATGGAGAAGCTTTTACGTCAATGGTAATACCTAGGTAGGTACTCGAGGATTTCAGTAGAAAAGTTATTCCCATTGTGTAATAACGAAATTTATATAGTTGTCATTTGTATTTATTTGACTTATTTGGCTGCTGCTCTTATATTTTGATTTTCTTAGACGCTAATTTCGCGAATAACGCCTAAAATCGACTCTAATTTCAGTGATGTCTCTGCAATTCTGTTGAAAGGTCATCCCGCCAGAAAGTCCCTTGTGAATTGGAAAAGTCCACATCAATATTATTTGAGCAGACTGGACTTTCTCTTGGGAACGCACGGACCTTGCTAAATAAATATAAGAGGTGGTCAAAAGAAAAGGAAAGTGATGAGATGAGACTCGGTTTTCATCTCTACGCTACTGTTTCTGTTCTTCTGGCTATCATACACCCACTGACATATACTGTACGTTCGACAAACTCCCACGTATAATATTAACGGTATACGGTAGAAAAACACGAGGGGAAAAAACAGACGGGAATGACTCGTCGGAGTTCCATGAATGAAACATGATGTAGGTTGTAGGTCCATTAGTCCATCTGTTAGTTGACTGTAATTTACTACAATGAGCATCCATGGTGTATTTATTCTATTTCTTTATCAGGTTTCTACAGTATATCTATAGTATTCAATTACTTTACAATTTGGAAATCGAGAAATTCGCTAGAGAAATTCGTTTCAGGTGAAGTTAAGTCCTTATATCTGACTATACTTTAAACACGACTTGAACGAATGATAGCATTCTGGAAATCGGAGTTTACCTATGTATAAAAATGTTATGTAGATTTCGGATCTTGTGAATTCGTTGTTTGTGGTACCTACGTGTAGGAAAACCCCGTGGCTTGGGATCATCAGACGATACATTCAGATTTCAGATTAGTACCTATTCTGGATTTCTACGTCATATAAATTTTCTTCACTCAAATCGTAAAACCGAAGATATAATTATGAATAATATTTAGATGCTGTTTCCATTTGAGCCACAAGTTAAAGAGCTGAATCGTACGTATCGGTATTATGGATTATGGCATGGCACTAAACTCGCATGCTATTCTCGTCCACTTATTATATGCATGGTATTCATGGAGCCTTGGTCTTTGTTAGTATTCTAGGATTAACCTAATAACCCCAAAAATACGTGTATAATAGGACAAACGGAGATCATAAAATTCAGACAGGTTTTTGACAAAATGGTGATTAGATTCATTATTCCCGAAATATCGTATTGCTTATTGTAAAGCAATATTTCCAGCTTACCATTTGGATTTATATTCTGTCGCCAGTCCGCCCAGTAAAATCTGTATAAAATACGAGTCCGATAATTATAAGGCCAAATGAATAAGTTAACATTTGTACAATCCTCTCCCGCAGCATTAATTAGACAATTCATTAGGATTAAATTCCGAGTTCAAATTGGCGGGTATGGAGGAAGCAGAGTTCAAATTAATCTCAGACACCTCTCATCATTCATAGTTGCACGGTGACAATCTGCATTCATAAACCAGGCTTAAATATTACTCGTGCATGGTGAAGGGATTCCAATTTTTCTGCTGCTCGGCTTCACCTCGAAATTCTACAGAATCCCAAGCATTATTATTAGAGCGATATACCATATGTGATTGTTTGTGACGCGGGCTCGTGTGAGAATTTTCTCACCTGCTTTCCCTTGCTTTCACTTCAGATCAATCTTGTCTTTCGTGAATGGTACTCAGTCACCTCTGCAGTATGCTTCTCTGAATTCCATTTATTATCTGAGTACGATCAGCACCATGGTTCGGCCTTCTGGTAGTGTTACACGTATAGGTAGTTATTCTATCTTGTGTATTGAATTTGGCAATTTTGCTTTTCTGTTTAGTGAAAATTTAACTGCTTTCAAATAAAAAACTAACGTATTTCGTATATCCCAATTTGATTGGAGCCGTGAGATCGAAATTTTCGTGCCTCATGCTCATTAGCCGAAAGAATAACAAACTATTTTCATTTGTAATGATAAAAGTCAACATTAGATTTAGAAAGCGAAAAGCTAGATACAGGGTTTGGAGTATTTGCAGCTATGAAGTTACTCCTTTTGTTTGTAAAAAAAAGCGTGTAGTTCTTCAGAGCGTGTAATTTGGTTAGAGTCGTTCTGGGGATGGAGGGAGGCTGTGTATGGGGAAGATGGGGGAGATGATTGGAAGAGCTCAGCCCGTCCTGTCCTTCCTAAGCTCATTTGTCTCAGTCCTCGTTCCTTTCTCCGACCGAGGCAATCCGTTTCCCACTCACTCCAATCTACCCGGCTTAGCCCAGTCCCAGGCATCATTCCAAACACCTTGGTTCCCAAAATGAAACAGGGCGTTGTCGCTATCTTGGTCCCAAATTTTGCAATGCATTTTGCTTGCATACTGTAATATTCGATGCGTAACATTGTTTTCGAAAGCAATACGAAGGTGTATGATTACAACAATTAGATTGCACGTTGTGATATGTATATACCACGCTGAATGACAAATAGATAATAAACACAACGCCTTATGGTAAATTCAAGGAAGCGAATTATATTTAAAACTATAGTTGCGGAAAAGATAAATCGTGTCTCGTCAATGTGGTCCGACGTGGAATGTGCAAAACTGCTAGATAAGACTTGTAGTATTCAATTTATGATACCAGGAATCAAAGTATGAAAAACCCGGATAAATCTGACCTCAAATACCGATAAATAGTATAGTCCTTAATTATGATTGCATATGTGCAGATTCGGACGTTATTATTACTGAGATTGTAAACAGCATATGAATTTAAGATTGGTGTTCGCTCAATCCTGACGTACACCAGAATTGAACAAGGGCTCAAATCAGTAGTTAAATCCAACGATAACCTCTATGGCTTTACCAGAACCAGAACCAAAAGCCAGAATCTTGAATGCTGAGCTTAACTCACGAAATTCGATGGTTGCTCTTTCCCCATTTTTCCCTGAGCTCCCCGAAGTGTCGCTGGTACTTTCACTCACTTTCAGCATTTTACGGTCTTTTCTAAATATCCCCTGGGAGGCATTCATGCTCGAGCCCAGCTTCCTCGTCCTCGACGTAATGCTACCCTAACTCCCAGTTTCTCAGAAGTATGCCACAGAAGTCTTTTTTTTTTTACTTTTCCTGTATTTCTTTCGCTGGAATCCTTGACGTTGATTCAGTGGGATATTACGAACAAAATTTTTGGGGATGGTCTCCACACGTGTTGCGGAAATTCTCATAATGCCAGGGGTCAAAATTTAAGGTGTATTGAGCTCAAGAAAAGCAAACCCGGCTCCGGTATTACGGTCAATTTAGTTCATCCTGCAGCCTTTTGGTTCCACGCTATTTCGGTCACTGCTTTGTTGCAATTCTGGACGTGTTCGCCATGTTAAAACTTAAATTTAAAAATACTTTCTAAGTACTACCTTTAGAATAACACAAAATGTAGTGCCACATACTTTTACGGCCGCAGCACGCAGCACCTTCAGGGCATCAAGCCACACGGAATATAAGCCCACAAGATCTTTGGACAACACGACTTTCAATGGTACGAACCATAGAGGTATGATTCTGTTGAGAATCATACCTCTATGGTACGAACACCTTCAAGACCACACACGATCTTCAAAACCATGCACGACGCAGGGCCTTTTTTAGCCAGCATGATAGTGCCACACCTGACCTGTGGGTTCACACATGACCTCCAGGGACACGCTTGCCCGCACCTGACCTTAATGTCCACTTATTATCTACAGGGTCACACACTGACCCATAGGGCATTATTTGACCTTTAGGGCCAAGCAGGCCGTTCAGGGACACACGAATATTTTGGGCCTCAGAAAAACGTTTTGGGCCTCAGATGACTTTCAAGAACCTTACTGGATCTTCAGGACCCCACTTGACCTTTATGGCCACACAAGACCTTCACGGTCACCTTGAATCTTAAGGGCCCAACATGATCTTCAAGGCCACGGTTGAACCGCCAGGGCCAACCCACCCTTAGGATCACAGGACCTAAATAACCGGAATCAAATTGACCATTCGATGTAACTCTCCCACGTACTTTTGACTTCGTCAATATCCTTCTATCCCATCTCCGTCTATTATTCATAGTCTTTTCTCCGCGAGATCAAAACGAGAAATAAATGGTTTTGGGGCTGATTGAAGATTGAAAGTCGACAAAGAAAAGCTGCTAGTTTCAGAACTCTCAACTTTAATATTTTAACTCTCACGTCCAGGTCAAACAGAAAAGAAAACTGACTCATGTACAGATCGAGGAGAAACTTTTCTCCGTGCCCAGGGGTAAAGTTGGAGGTTGAACATTTTGCTCAACTAGAAATAGGAGGTCGGCCTTTCGGAAGTAATAAAGTTTTTCCATGGACAGAACCCATTTCCTTCAATGGCTTCGTTTAATTGCCCACGATTTTTATTGCTACTTGGATGGGATTTCGGTTTTGCGAGCAAAAATTACCTGTCGAAAAATCGGCCCGTTGTTCGTTCAAAATCATAATTACATTTTTATTTTCGAATGCTTGGTTTAAGTTTAATCTCCTTGTCGTTTAATTTTTGCTGAAAACATCAAATTAACTCGTGCATTCAAGTTATGTCTAGTTTGTAGTAATAATAGGAATAATCCAATTGTATAAGAACCAGATTTAATATTCTGTGTTCAATGCACTTCTGAGCATGGAATGGGCCGAATAGTGAGATAAATGTTATTACAATGATAAACATAATGTCGAGCAGGATTAATTTGAAATTATAACAAATTGTTAACATCAGTGACATAGTGTGTATTATGCCCGCTCTCTCCAGCTCCAATTTTTATTGCACAAAAACGAAAAATACACGATTAATTAGTGAGGCTACGCCATTATGGTCAGCAAGACTACCTGACGTAAGCACTTTTAGCACTTAGGCAGGCGAGGGTGGATTTCCAGAGGATCTCTTTCTCCAAGCAAGCGTGTAGCCATCCTTGTGCTGTTCAATAAATCCTCATCTCCATTATCATTAGGAGTTCTTATCGGCATGCCTACTTCCTGCACAATAAAATCAGCCCTCCGCCACAGAAATTCATGGGCTGTAGGGTTGAGTGGCTGAGGGTCTGAAGAATGTGTGCGGGTTTAATGAGGGGAGAAGAATAGAACACCCGAAACCGGGTAGCACGCGGACATAATGCCCGGAACGATTCCACATTATGACTTTGGTACGTCATGTTCTCTGCGTGTTACATTCATGTGCATGTTATTATAGGTTACAAATAATCATTAATTAGGGTCAAACGTTGTACGAAACATATTAGATAAGTTTTCGTAATCTTGCAGTTATACATATTTACGTGTGTGGTGTGTATGTGATTTTATGTATTCCACGTGACGACACGAAGCATCTACATCGGAATCTAAAATCGGAAATATTAGGCAAAGCAATGTGACCATGTCGAAATAGGTACCTAATTTACAATTGGAATATTCTACTCTATATGTCGGGCACCGACTTCAGTTTTGGCAGAGTTTTGAGTTTTGAAAGTCGAGAGCCTTGGTTAAAAATTCAAAGGCTGATATTTTATGCTGAAATTCCCCAGAGTTTATGTAAAATATGTAAATATTTGTGCTGGGAGCTGAAAGAGGGTCATTTTGGAGTAAAGCACTGGTGAATGACTGAGAGGGTTTTGAGCTATTGCGTTTGTTGAGCGTTGCGGTTCTATTCTGCGAGACCCGGGTAGTGACAGTGCAATGCTAGGAGCTCGGAACTGCACTGCCCTACCTCCCTTCCATATGTAACGTCATTATGCCGCTCATTCGTTACGCCAGAGACTACAAAGGAGACAGAGAGCCCAGAGCCCCTGAGGTTACACTTAATAAACAAAAGAAGAGCTTGTCTAACGTGAGTCGGGGAAAGAACCCGGACCGAAATAGCCAAAAATTGGGTATCAACACAGTTCCGCCCGTAGTTTCCATTTGGTAGTATAAATCTATTAAAATTACATAGGCAATAGGATTACCTACCGTAGAGCTATACATGCGGAGAGTTAAGATTTCCTTCTTATATTAAATGTCCTGCCCGCATACGGTGTGTTCATTCGTACACGTATTTATTATCAGGGGCACGTCGGCTCAGTTGGTAGTGTAGCAGCTGCCAACTACGACGAGATGGGTTCAACTCCTACTGCCCCCGG